>PVKA01036825.1:0-21474 GCA_004027165.1 Ctenomys sociabilis
AAAAAAAAAAAAAAAAAAAAAAGAAAAATAGTCTTGATACCGCATCCATGTAAGCTTCCCAAGAAAGTAAGTTTCTAATCCCCATTATGACTTATGAATCACCTCCTTGTGGAATTCTTTTGATGCTTTTTCACAGAAATGTTAAATTCTTCACAAGAGTATATTCAGGTCTGACATGTGGGGCTTTACGTTACACTTTGGGGATTCCAGAATGCCTCAGGGAACGTGAGACCTTGCTGGCACTAGCGGCCAGCGAAGCCTCTCCAGAGCATCTGCTGGAAGTGCGGCGTGCTTGCCCTCTGCAGAGGAGACACCGCTGCACTTATGGAGAATGTAGGCTGATTTTCTGTACTCTGTGTCTTCCAAATCTCCTGGAACAGCCCTAGGAATTTGCATTTTTTAACAAAGTACACACATAGAATAGAATACCTTTTTTTTTTTAGTACACGATTTCTCTAATTTCCCCACATTCAAATGGATAAGGACTTTGGCAGCATCTCTACTGAATTCTAATCTTGCAGAAAATTTATTTCTAAGTCAATAAGCCATGAAGCCAGGACAAAGCATTATTGATGATTCATGAGAACAGTTGTGTTCCTGAGGAACAAATCATAGAACTACTGAAATTACATGCTGGACAAAACTTTGAAGATAAACCAATCAATTGATAGATGAAGTCTTGTACAGCATATTGTTGGATTTTGCTTCTTAATCCGCTCTGCCACTCTATTTCTTTTAATTGGTGAACTGAGTCAATTTACATTAATGATTATAATTGAGGTGTACTGAATTATGTTTGGCAAGTTATTTATCTGCTGTTGGACATGTCTGTTTCTCCTGTGTTTAATTGTTTGACCTATTTGGAGGATTCTTTCTGTTCTTGGAGCAGTGTGAAGAAGAAGCGAGAACAATATTCTCATTCATGGAGTTGTGGTCATTTTGCTCCCTCTCTAGAACATCTTTTAGTAGCCTGTGTGGGCTTGGCTTTGTCATCATGAAATTCTTTAGTTGTTCTTTGTCACGGAAGTATTTTGCTTCTCCATCAAACTTGAGAGTTTTGCACGGTATATCAGTCTGGGTTTATATCAGTCTGGGTTAGAATTTATTTTCTTGCAGGACTTGTAGTACTTTGCTCCATGCTCTTCTTGACTTGATGGTTTGTGAAGAGAAATCTGCCTTTAAATGTGATCTGTTTGTTTTCTTTAGTGGCTTTTAGTTTATTGTTCCTGTGCTGAATTTCTGGGATCTTGATTATTACATGTCTGGGTGTGGTTCTAATTGAATTCATGTAATTTGGAGTTGTATATGCTGCAGTTACCTGAATGTCAGATTGTTTTCCCATATTTGGGAAGTTTTCTGCTGTTACTTCTGCCCATATTCTTTTTATATCATTTGTATTGACTCCTTCTTTCTCGTTGATGCCTATTAGTCTTATGTTGTTCATCTTTGCATTGTCTTGCAGATGTTGAATTATTTTTTCCTGCATCCTAGTTGTTTTTAAAAGATCTTTTCTTACCCTTCACTTGCTGCAATGGTGTCTTTAAAAGTCCATTTTTACTTTCACTCAAACAGATTTGCCAGCTTGTGATTGGGGTTTTATTTTTTTTTTTTTTTTTTTTTTTTTTTTTTTTTTTTTTTTTTTTTTTTTTTTTTTTTTTGTCTTTTTTTGAGACAGGGTCTCGCTATGCAGTTCAGGCTGACTTTAAGCTCACTTTGTAGCTCAGGCTGGTCTCGAACTCACAACAATCCTCCTGCCTCAGCCTCCCGAGTGCTGGGATTACAAGTGATTGGGGTTTTAATTTCCTGTATATCACTTTGAATCTGCTTCACACATTCTATTTCTTTCTTATATTGCTCATTCAAGGATTCCATCATTTTTCTATTCTCTATTTTTTTAATGAGTTTATTCTTTAGAAACACTTAGTAATTCTTTCATTATAGTTATCATTTGTTATTTTACTTCAGAAGTTATTTCTGATACGATTTCCTCTATACCTTTCTGCAGTTGTTTCTTTACTTGAGACACAATTATATCAGATATTTCAGGTGTGATTTCCAATTCCTTCTATGCTACTTTCTCCTGCATTTGTTCTGGGTGGGCTCCGGCCTGAATACATTTTGCTCTCTTTGTCATTTTGTATAGCACTGTCTTCTGACCTTTGGTGTAGAGCTTTGATGCAGTTATTACCTTAGCACCAGGTCTGGATCTACTAAGTTCAAACTCATCCAGGTGAGTGTGACTTGGGCCTGGCTGCTGTGCTCCACTTCTTCCTGCTCCAGCCCTTGGAGGTGAACACTCTGTGCCACTCTGGCAACATGCTCTGCTCCTGGATCAGCTGGGTGGATCTTGCCCCAGCCTCTCTGCAGGGAGTTCTGCTGCAGGGTTCCACACCTGGCATGTCTGCTGGAGGAAGTTCTACACACACGCTTGGCCTGGGTGCTGGCTGGAGGGAGGATCCAGTGTGGGCGGGCGATCCCCTCTATACCCTGGGGCTGGGCGCTGGCTGGAGGGAGGATCCAGTGTGGGCGCGCGATCCCCTCTATACCCTGGGGCTGGGCGCTGGCTGGAGGGAGAATCTGGCAGGCCAGCAGGTAGTCCCACTCACAGGCTGGGTCTAGGCACTGGGTTCAAGAAGGATCCAGAGGGCCCCAGGTGGCCTCACTCACAGGCTGGGCCTGGGCACTGGCTGGAGTTGGAATTTCATTTTAAACAAGAATTTCCACTAGTGATTTTGTATGCATGAAAGTTGGGGTATTATTAATATAATATTCAAGTGCATAGATTTTAACAAGCAGATATTAAGATTTGCAGAAATCTAACTGTATACCCAATGCCAAAAATCTCATACACTATGTTTTCTTTTTCTCCCAGGCCTTTCCTTCCATTTGTTCAGCAGATGCCACTCAATGTTCTTTTTGCATCAACCAAGTAAGTGACTATTGCTTCAAAAATCTTTTTATAATTCCTTATTTGTTTTCAGGAAGTAGGTCTCCAAATCTACAGTTTCACAAAGCATTAGAAGGTAAAGAAGAACCTTCCCTCTCCCTTCATGCACTAGTGTATGAGTATTAGTAATACATGGCATATTCGTGTCTTTTATTATCTGTGCAGCTATAGCAAGGCAATAAGTATTTGCTTCTCATGGTTCTGGACATCAGGAATTCCTATATGAAAGCACCCGGACCTGGTGTCTGGGCAGGGCTTCTTGCCTTGTCCTCAGCTTGCCTGAAGGGATGAATGCTATGTTCTCACATGGTAGAAGGCAGAAGGGCAAAGAGGGTCCCTCTGGCTACCCCCAGCTCTTTTACAACGCACTAGCCCACTCACGAGGGCTCCCCACTCCCCGCAGAGGCTCCCTAAAATGGCAACTAAGCTTCAAAGTGGATTTTGGAGGGGATATACATTCCAACATAGCAGTTGTGGTTAAGGAAAAAAACTGGAAAATGCTTTAAATGGCCTCTTTCCTTTCCTGAAACACTCTTATTTGATGTCAGTTCTTCAGTATTTTATTCAGAAAATGAAGCCGTCGTGAAATGTTCCGGGGATGCTAGAATTTTATGATCTAATAGCTGTCCAGCTTACACAAGGCAACATGGTATGCAGAGATAATTAAGCGTGGTTTATGCCACGTAGAGGAGTGAAGAGCCGTGAGAGGGAGGAACAGTGCTAGGGCTGATCTGCGACAACTTTCTTTAATTTCAGGGCAGCACAGCAGGCTAGATACTGTATTTCTTTAAAAATCTAGTTTTTGCTATACTCTTTGTGTTATTGTAACTTGATACTATGCTTCTATAGCAGAAAAAAAAAACAGTGGATTCATAGAATGGAATGAAAAAAGGAAGCCTTTTCTTCTAAAGGTCTCAAGTTCTGCATAGAAATGTATTAAGGGCTGTGTTTTAAGCAGACATTTAAAGGAAACAGTTATTCCCAGCTATATATAACACCTTGTGAATAGGACATATGTCATTGAATATCTGCAGCCCTCAAAATAAATGCCAATTATGATCCCACTTCCTCCATGAATTTTTAAGGCTATGAGATGGAGAACAGATTCCCTCCTCTCCCCAGATGGAACAACTCTGAAAGGTGCCAGTTTTCCAGGGACAGCTGCAGGCTTATATTTTAGAAATGCTTTGTGTGAGGGGAGAGGGAGCCATGGCATAAGCACCTCTAATTTGTTAAAAAGGCTCTCTGGTCACATGCTTTAGAGGTTGTAGATGCCTCCTGTGCAGATTTTGTCACACTAATGACAGACAGCCCAAGGCTTATTGTAATTAACATCTTGACTCCTCCTCTTCCCTAAGTAATGGGATGTAAGGGATAAAGACTTTCTCCAACAAGAGTTAAGCCACAGCATTTGGCATTCTAGATGGTCAGTCTCTATCTCTCCTAGAAGTTATTAAAGAATGGATCAGTGTTTTTGAGTGACAACAACTCTAGAGTTTCTGAGCTTTGAGGAAACCCCAGCTTGTGTCAGCAGGTGACGATTGTTCCGAGAGCAGCTGTCCTCCTCCATCCCCACCCGCTTCATTACTAGTGTGTCTGGATTCTGTGTAAACACCTTGGCATTGAGAGTAAGAAATCAATACTGAAAAACATGCAGTAAATTTGTAATAACAAGGTATGATTTTCTAGGTTAGGGAAGCAAGGAAAATTGAGAAAGACAGTGGGTGCACATGAGGGTAGGGATGACTCCTGGTGCTGGACTGTGCAAGGAGAAAGCATAGAGCTTCCAGGGCTGCAGTCAGGACCCATAGCCAGAGCGTGATCCAGTGGGTGACCCAGCGTGACACAGAAGGGGTCAGGACCAATCCCAGAAGAGATGGCGTGTTGTGGGCCTGTTTTCTGACCAAATTAGGGGAGGAGGTGGAGAAGGAATCATTGCTCTTGTTGATATTTTACTCTTCTCTAATACCAACTGAAATGGAGAAAAAGGGTAGGCTGGAGATAGTAGGAAGTTCCTTAGGACACTGTACATTAAGTTACAATAGGAGTCGGGTCCTCTTTTGCATCCTGATTTTGCACCCTCCTAAGATACCAAGCCTCTAGGAAACTTCATCAGAAGAATGTCTGGGCTTCATCAGAACAGAAGAACATTGGCTAGATGGGCTGAATGAGTATTTATTTTGTAAAAATAATTTATTCTCTTGGTTAAAGCTACTACTATGAAAGTATGATAAACTTCTAAGTAATTTTGGTATAAAGCTGATTTCAAATTATTTTCTAAACTAGCATTTTGTTAGTTTGTCTTAGTATTGGGGATTGAACCCAGGGCTCTACCATGAGCTATGTCCCAACCCTTCCCCCTTTATTTCCAGACATGGTCTTGCCAAATCACTAAGTTGCCCAGACTGGGCTCCAACCTGTGATCCTCCTGCCTCAGATTCCCTGAGTGCTGGGATTGCAGGTATGTGCCAGTGCACCTGGTTTCAAATAAAATTTGATGACAAACAATTTCTGCTGAATACATAGGAACCAGTAAATACCTTTATTGTCTACATGTGCTAGAAATTCAGGGCCAGGGAGATAGCTCAGTGGCGTAAGTGCCTGCCTGGCAAGTGCAAGATCCTGAGTTGGATCCCCTGTACGAAAACAAACAAACAAACAAAAACATAGCAACTGTTTGAAAAGAGATTTCAATAGCAGTGAGAGGTTAGCATTAAAAATTATTTGAAGTGCTTTTCCCATCACAGGTTGAACCTCCAAACAAGGACTTTCCTGGAACTGACTCAAAGTGTGTTTTTCTTATTAAACTATTGAATATGCAGTGCTCATACATAAGTAAGCATCTCCCCTTGCCTTATTTTTCAAAATAGAAATATATCTTTGTTTTTGCCTTTGTCCTTTCTTCCCTGGTGCTGGGTATCCAGGCCAGCCAGACAAGCACTCTACCATGGAGCAGTACCTGTAGCCCCTGCTCTTATCTTTATTTATTTATGGCCTATGAAATTGAGCAAGGTCTTCTACCAACCAGGAAAAAAAAAAACATTAAAAAAGTCCAAACAAATGTGCCTTTATCAGTTTTATTTTTTTAATACACACACAATAAAAAAATTTAGAAATTTAGAAAACTATAAATGAAAATTTTCTGCAACATTGAATCATGGAGATATTTATATCATATTATATCATATTATATATATATATATATTTGGTACCAGGAATGAAAATCATGGATATTTTTGAGTATTTATAAATACAGATTGTTAAATTCCCTTAAGGTGTGCCATATTTGTAACAACTCTTCTGTTGCTAGTGGTCATTTAGTTTTCTGCTTCACTTGCATGTGAGATTTTGTGGACGTGTGCATATGTGGTTTTACACCCTTGTTCCATCATTTCTTAGAGGGAGTTCTCAGGGATACAACCACAGATTCTAAAGGCATTTGAAGGTTTTATAGCTATTGATGAAGTACATGTTAGCTGGTTGTATTTTCATCAACAGTGATAATGTCTGATTCCTCACAACTTTATCAATGCTGTCTACCATTTAAATAAAACTGTAAAGTAATATCTTCCTGTTTTATTTTCTTTGGTTCCTATATTTATTATCTTTTTTGTATATTTGCTAGATGTTTTACTTTTTGTTTTGTGATTGTCCTTCACTCATTTTTTTGTGTAGTAATAAATTATCTTATTGTCTTACAAAGTTTTTAACTATAGAAAGGCTTTTTATTTTTGTATTTAGGACAGGGTGCACAGGGTGTACAGGGCCTCACTGTAGATCAGACTCATTGTGATCCTCCTATTTACAGCCTCCTAAGTGCTGAGATTACAAGCGGGCACCACCACGCCCAGTCTCAATTGTCTCAGTGTGCCCGGACCAGGACCGGCATGGCAGGCCTGGGGATTGAACCCCCAGCCCCTGCATCTGCCTAAGCAGGCACTTTAATCCGCTGAGCTATTTGGCCGACCCCTAGTTTTTAAATCATATACATTTATAAACTTATTTCCAAGTCTGTCATCTGCTTTTTAGAATGTTAGTGATATTTTGAGGTCAGCTTACCTTCCAGCCTATTGGCCATTTCTTCTACAGTTTCTAGGCTGATACAAGTACTTATGGCTAGGCCTGGTGGCACTCTCTGTAACCTCAGCACTCTAACACCCTGAGGAGGGAGGACTGCAAGTCGGAACCAAGCCTGGGCAGCTTATGACTTCATGAGGGTTGAGACTACAAGCAATGAGAAGGCCCTGAGTTCAATCCAAAGCAAAGCAAAGCAAAACACAAATAAACAAAACATTTACTAGGCTTCCTATTAGTGCTGTTGTAGTTTTTCACATTATATTATATTATATTATATTATATTATATTATATTATATTATATTATAATTGATTGATTGTCTTTTTGAGACAGGGATTCATTATGCAGTTCAGGCCGGCCTTGAGCTCACTTGGTAGCCCAGGCTGGCCTCAAGCTCACATGGATCCTCCTGCCTCAGCCCGTAATCCTGAGTGCTGGGATTATAAGTGTGGGCCACCATGCTTGGCTTGCATTAACATTTTAAAATGACCTGGAGTTAATTTTTGTATAAAGGATGAGGTAATTTTCCTACATGTTAGCCAAGTTATCACAGCAATAGTTGTTGAGCCGTCTACCCAGGGGCCAGCTGGCCTGTTTGCTTGCTTACTTGCTTCCTTCCTTCCTTCACGAAAAGCATCTTTCTTCTTTCCTCTACTTGTATTTCTGAAGGGAAATAACTAAGAACACAGAGGAGAAGCCAGGGAATGTCATAATTCTGAACAGGACCAGAAATGCTGCCCAATGTACTCCAATCTCTGTGCTTTGTCTAGTGACGCACAGATACGTAGGCACTTTTGCGAGTAGGTTATGGTATTAATTCCCACTCAGTTCCCTAGCAGAAGTGAAAATGAGGAATTCTGTCAATGCTGGGGGCAGAGTCCTGGTTACACCAGATTCATAACTGTGCCTTCAGCATCTACCGGGGAAATGGACTTCATGAAGTTCTTGAATTTATTTCTACATTATTATATAACATTTTAAATGATCACATCAAGTTTCAGCTTTTTAACTAATTTTCCCCTTTTAGGATGGAACCATATGCTTTTCCTCCTGCTTCTTCTAAGTACCCATCTGTTCCTTCAAAGTCTACTGTGGGCACTCAGACTGATTATCGGGATGCTGATGTTCAAACCGACCCATACTCTCCGGAATATGTCGTGTGTCAGGACAGTGTCCCCGAGCTCCTGACCCTGGCTGCCTTGACCTGGGGTGAGTCAGGAATTCTCTTGAATATTCACAGTGACAGTACCCTACTAATAACCACGCATGATCCCCAGTTCTTGGAAATGACACAGACAGAGATGACCCTTGCTTATGGAGCATAGAGATAACCCAGAGGTTGGGAGAAGATATCTGTGCATCATACTGTTGATAAACTGCAAATATCTGAAATACACAAGGAAGGGCCGGCGACACAGCTCAGTGGACGTAGTACTTGCTTAGGTAAGCACAGGGGCCAAGGTTCGATCCCTGGCTCCACATACCATCCTGGCCCTGCCCCTGGGCACTGAGTTGGCAATGGAGTCCGGGTTGTACATGCCTGTAATCCCAGGAAGGCAGAAATCAGGAGGAACCCTATGAGTCTGAACTGCGTAGTGAGTCCCTGAAAAAAAAAAATCCACAAAGAATTCGAACTACTCAATAACAAGAAAACAGCCCTATTAAAAATGGTCAAAGACTCCAACCAGACATTTGTCAAATGAAAACACACAAATGGTTAACAGATATATGTAAAAATGAAGAATTCTAGAGTATGGTATACAGAGATAAATGAGATAAAAAATGAATTGTGAGAAATAGGATTATAAATTCCAGAAGTAACAGTGGAGAAAGGAGTAGAGAAGCCGTGCAAGAAAAGATATAATGACTAAGAATTTCCCTCACCTAAACAAAAGTGTAAGATTGCACAAAGAAAACATTCTATTGAGTACTAAGTATGATAAGCTTTTTAACAATTCATACCAAGAAAAAAAAAAAAAGAAGAAAAAAAGCATAAACTACTATTAGAGAAAAAAATTTTAGATTACCCATAAAGAAAAGAAAAAAAAAAAACAACCAAGGTTGGGGAGATAGCTCGGCACCCTAAGCACCCGCTTTGCAAGCTCAAGCACCACAGTTCAAGCTCCAGTGCCCCATGCCGTGCCAGCCCCAGAACCTGGTGTGCGGTGATACAGGGAGAAAAACTCATCTCGGGTGGGTGCCATCCAAATGATACAGGGAACCTCCAAATGACATGGAAAAATGATCTCCCGACCGGACCTGGACGAGTTCGTGTTCTCTAAAACCCAAGAATGAATGTTAGGAGCAAAAGAGGTTATGAGCAGAATAGATTTATTGAGGGAAAGAAAGCTCCTGTCTGAGAGAGGGACAGGAGGGGGGCCGAAAGGATAGCTCCCCAAAGCTGTCTCTTACAAGGACTTCTGTAGTGTAAGATCCTGCGGGGCTAAGCAGAGGTAAAGGGGTCTCGCTTAGGCAGATGCTAGGTGGGACAAAACTATGGCCAGCCAATGGGATTACAAGCACCGTTGCTCAGGTAAAAGTGATTAGGCCCAGGGCCAAATGGGGTAGCGAGTCACGTAGTAAGGAGGCATAAGTGTAAAACGGGCCCTTATCTGTGTCCATCAGACAGTGATTCTTCCTGAGAATGATCGGTCCTGGATGCCGGTCTTCAGGGAGGTGAGCATTTGTTTGATGTCTAGGTCTGGCTCACAGCAGCAGCACCCACCCCTCCCAGCTGTAAGGCGTCTGGCTGTTGTTATTTCCTTTGAGGGCCTGACCCTGTCTGACTGCCTACAATAGCTCTGTCTAACTCAGGCTGCCTGCAACAGTGGCACACACCTGTAATCCCAGCACTGGGGAGGCTGAGACAGGAGGATCTCTGTGAGTCAGAAAGGTGTAGCAAGATCCTGTATCAATAAAACAAAATTTTAAAAAAGGAAAAAAAAATTGTTATTTTGTAGTATAATTTTTAGCATATTAGTGGGAATATGATTTCAAACCCAGTATTTTTTTCATCCGCCAAACTATTATAAGGAATAAAGATGAGATAAAAACATGTTCGTATATAATGAAAGTATCTATGTCACAGGATATAGATAGGATGAATTTATTTATGTAGTGTGCTTATATCTATAATTTAGAAATTTTATTCCTAGCCATATACCAAAGAAAAATGAATGCATAATTCTACTAAGAGAAATGCATGTGTGTCCACCAGAAGACACATACAAGAATGCTTACAGTGACACCATGTGTAGCAATGTCAAACTAAAAATGTCCCAAATGTTAAACAAGCATAGACAGTATGACTAATTCATATGTAGTACATTTACACAATGAACTACCTTCTAGTCATCAAAATGGAATATGTAACCACTTAGATGACTCTTACAATACAATGCAAACAAAGGAAATCAAATCAAAGAGGGCACCACCAACATGAAACCAGTAAGAGCCGGGCATGGTGGCGCAGGCCTGTAATCCCAGCACTGGGGAAGCTGAGGCATGAGGATTGTTGTGAGTTCGAGACCAGCCTGAGCTACAAGCCCTGTCACAAAAATAAAAAACTGGTAAGAGTTGGAATCATTTGTTAGGCACAAGCACGGTTTGCTGCTGGGGATGGATAGAGGCTGGGAAGGAAGGCTGCTGGGCCTCGTGAAGTTCTCTTAATATTCTGTTCCTTGACCTGGGCAATGGCTCTACAGGAGGCTCGGTTTGTACCTTTCAGTATACATTGCGTGAATTCATAAAAGATAAGTGAGAAATGATGACATAGAGGACAATGATGATAAGTAAGCGTGAAAATCCAGGGTTTACTATGTGCTAAGAACTGTCAAAGGTGCTTTACATTTTTCACTTTTAATCTTCATGTGTTAAATGAAAAAAATGTTAAGATCAAAGATTGATAGCATAAATCTTTAATAGACAAAATGGGTCGGTAGGGCTGTCAAGTTCAGTTTTGAATAAAATTTATATCAAGCCTCTTTATAAAATAGAAAGGCAGTATCAAGAAAAGGAAGATGAAAATAAAAATATTAGGTTTTTAAGAGATATAATTACAAAGTAAACAATGTAAGAAACACAAGACTATGAGTATCTTTTGCCCTATATTTAAACACTTACACCAATTACACACTTTTTAAAGAAAATATAAATTACCAAGTTGGTTTTAAGGCTAGAAAAATAACTATGAAGATTATTTGGTTAAAAACAAATTTTTTTGAAAACACCATCTGGGCCTAAATAGCTTTTAAATATAAGTTTGTCACTCCTTCAAGAAACATATAAACTCCATTTTTCACAAATTCTTTCAGCTAAGAGAGAAAAAGAGAAAGTTAATTTATTCATTTTATGCATCTAATATGAATTTGATCTGAAAACTATATAAAGGCATAACTAAAAAGGAAAATCATAGTACATTCTTACATATGATATATGCAAAACTTTTCTTTTTTTAAAGGTTTCATTCAGTTTATTTTTCTTGTGTAAAAACCCTTAATGTTGTAGCTACTTCTGGGGCTGGAGTCCTCTGGAGAGAGACTCTGGCATGGGTTTGCACAAGATGGCCAGTGAATGCCTGATGGGGAGACTTTCCAGAGGTCAGGGGTCAGTTAGCTGTAGGTCATCAAAGGTGGCCTTAGAAAAATTGCCCAGAATAGCACAGCAGCTCCTGGCAGAGCTGCCGCAGTTGTCAATGCCAGCCCTCAGCTGTAGCTTCTTGGGCACAGGGGCTGAGAGAGGCCAATGCGTCTAGGGGCAGGGATCACAGGCAGCAGCACAGAGCCACAGTGGCCTGTCACCTTGCAAGGAATAGTGTAGGGCTTGCCGATCTCGTTCCCCCAGTAGCCTCTCCACACAGGGACAATGGAGAGCTTGGCCAGGATGATGGCCCTGCGAAAGCCAGTGGCCACTTCCTTGGAACACTCTACACCCAGGCCAGCATGACCGCTGTAGCCTCAAATGGCGGCAAACGCCTTGAACCTGGTCCGCTGGCCAGCACGAGTTGGTCTCTGCACTGACATGGCCTTCAGAACTTCAGCTTTGAGGGTGTGCCCAGGAAAAAGTCAGTAACCTCAGACTCTTTGGTGGGTGAAGAGAAGAGACAAATGTCCTCTGGGGACTTGGTCTTCCTGTCCTTACCCAGCTGGCCCAGCTTGTTGACAGGAATCCAGTCTACCATTGACATTTCTGTGAATCCCACAGCCTCACCTGTGCCTGTAATCTCAAAGCCCACTGCTGGGCTAGAGAAATAGTTTGGAGGTCTAAGTGCCTGCCTGGCAAGTTGAAGGACCTGAGTTCGATTCCTGGTGATGCGTGCTGTGCTGTGCCAGCCCCAGAACAATGAGCATGCCTGGGAGCCAAAACCTGGTGTGGTGGGGCATATCGGTAATCCCAGCACTGGGGTTGGGGTGGACTGAGACAGGAGTGTCACTGTGAGTTCAAGCTGCATAGTGAGACCCTGTAGCAAATAAGTAAATAAATAAATAGGTCTCTGCTGAAGCCTCTGCAGAATTTGCCGGACCTCCCATGCCTGGGCCCTGAGGGCCTCTAGGTCCTCCTGAAGCACTGGCATCATCCACAATTCAGTGTTCCAGTAAGGAAGAAGCAAAAAATTCTAAATAGAATAACAGCAATCAAGTTTTGCTATATTTTTTTTTTTTTGGTGGAACTAGGAATTGAACTCAGGCCCTTACACTTGCCAGGGAAGTGCTTATTCCACTGAGCCATCTCCCCATCCTTGCTATATTTTAAAAGGATGGCATCATAACCAAATGGGATAATCAGGGATATTCAAGTTTGTTAGTGTCAGAAAACAGACTAAAGTAATTTACCATTTTATCAGAAAATATAGGAAAAATACGTCACTAAATACAGGAAAAGTATTTGATGATATTCAGTATCCATTCCTGATGTAAACCCTAAATGAAGTAGAAATAGCAGGAAACATAGAAACTTGATATAGAGTATCTAACATGGCCTTCAGTAAATGGAAGGTGGGAGCACAAATAAAGCTGGCGGTATCTAGAATTAACAGCAATCCCATGTTATGCTCTAGCTGCCACTCCAGTATTCCTTTATCCAACAATTGTAGAGAAACTCACGGGCACAACGAGAATGCTACAGGGATGTTTGTTGCAGTCCGTGTCATCAGCACTCACAAATGGCTGCCGAAGAACGTAGCTGAAATTGTGGTGCAGCCCTGGACCTCTGAGTCAGTGTGTCCAAATCCCTAAGGCAGAGTTCAGTGAAGCAGGCGACTTGCAGAGCGATACACAGAGTGCAATGCTGCATTTATAAACAGCAAGGAAGTGTAAAATACTGCCTCTTGTTTTTATGCGGTTAGTTGTGGCCTACATTTGAACTGAGTCTGGTTTCTGGTTCACATCTGTGTTTATTAGAAGAGTTCACTGTAGTGCATTAGACCAGAGCTTGGACTGCCGTATGCAGACCCTGATTTCCACCTTCTACCAGCTAGATTTTGGGTAAGTTACCCCACCTTTTAGCCCTCGGTCTCTTCATTTGTGAAATAGTAATAATTGTGTTTATACAGTACCAATATGTTAAAGGTTGAAGTAAATTGAACAGTGGTTAGCGCATTTTAAGTGCTTCAGAAATGTTACATTTAGTATCATAAGTTGTCGATATGTAAATCTGTATATAAAACACTAAGATTGAATGCAAGAGTTCCAAATTCCTTTCAGTGTTTATTTGGGAGAGAGAGGAAAGCAGTAAGGCTCAATATGGCTGAAAGGAACATCAGCTTTATTTTTCTTTTATTCGCTCATTTTTTAAATTAAAAAAAAAAAATCTTTTGGACTCATAGTGATCCTCCTGGGTCAGCCTCCCCAGCTCAGAGAGATTGCAGGTGTGTGCCACCATGCCTGGTTTTGGTGGCCGACATGGCACACGAGGGCTCTGGGGCCTGCATGACGTGCGATACCCGTCGAACCTGGGTCCTTGCACTTGCCAGGACCACTAAGCTGTCTGCCCAGCTCTGTTCATTCATTTTTTGAGACAGGACTTCACTGAGTAGCCCAGCTGGGCTTGCACTCCCTGTATAGCTCAGGTTGGCCTCACATTCCCAAGGGTCCTCCCGACTCAGTCTGTTGAGTGTACCATCGCATCTGACCTGCAATTTCATTTTAATATTTTACTTTCTTTGGTAAAAAAGGTAAAGTGTATGTGACAAAATAGTGTGTAGAAGTTAAATCTGAGTATTTGTGACTTTTTTCACTTTTAATTACTAAAATCAAAATTTGCAGATCTATCTATCTATCTATCTATCTATCTATCTATCTATCTATCTATCTATATCTGGATCTAGATGCCCATAGTTATTGCTTCTGGAATGATCGTCAGGAGGGGATAGAGTATAAAACTTTAGCTTTTTCTATGATGTTCCAATTTTGAAAGCAAGAGATAATGAATCCATATGTTATTTGGTTTTTAGACAAATAGTGCAAAACATTAGAAGTAGCCCTAAATTGAACATTCACTGTGGGGGTCAAGATGCAGTAAGGATAAATTCTCAGATAATGACTATTCCTTCATTCTCTTTTATTTCAACTGTATATTTTAATGACCACCTGCTCGGGGCACCCCTCCTGTCCCTTTCTCAGACAGGAGCTTTCTTTCCCTCAATAAATATATTCTGCTCATAATAAAAATAAACTGTATGTTTTTTTTAATTTTGTCCAATAAATTCTCTACATTTCACACACCCCTGACTTTGCTATTCTTTGCATTTAAAAATATGAGTTTGTCCAGTATGGGATAGTCCAAGGTCTGATTATTCAGTGGTCACTGGTATTCCTCCAAAACTTTGCCATATCTGACATGTAGTTAACATCTGATAGGCTGGGTGCCCACAAGAGACAGTGGAAGAGGCTCACAACCCAAGTTGTGAGACATATCTAGAGAATGTTTCCTAATACCACTGTGTCCTGTCATAGCCCTCACAGTTAGGGAAGCGGGTAGGACCTGAAGGGAGTAACTTATATTTAGGTGGTCCGTGGGCTGTCCGCTGGTCTCTATGGTGTGCTGTTTCATCCTCCAGGTCGAGGTCTCCCAGCAGGACTGGCTGAGGTGGAAATGATAGAACGAGCCCGGGAAAAGCGTGCCTGGGAAGCCACTCTTCCCCCTCTGACTGACATCTCCCAGTTGGAGAAGAGGAGGAAGATGATGAATGCGATGGAGAGGAAGGAGTGGGCCTTCAGGGAGCAGGAGATTGAAAAGTAAGTTCTCCATTTTCTGGTCAACTGCTCAGTCACCAACAGGAGATTCAGTGTCTCTATCTCAATCCTACCTGTCCTCTATCTCTATTAATCATCATCATCATCTCGATCTATCTATCTATCTATCTATCTATCTATCTATCTATCTATCTATCTATCTATCTATCTATCTATCTATCTCTCTAAGTGTCTGAGTTCAAAATCTGTCCTCAACTTGTCCCAGCAGGAAATTGGGTTTTGGGGTCTTTCAGAAATCTAATTACACATTCCCGATATGATACAGAGCTATCTATATCTTTCTGTCCAATAACATGACAGGATGTGATGTTCTCCTGATATGTGACGCTCCCCATGGACCCAGGTTTCAGCAATGCCTCCATGCACCTGTGAACCTCCTCTCCCTTTTGAACCCTTTAGTATCTGTCCAGCCTGTCCACTGGCTTCTGCAAACCATTTTTTTTTTTTTTTTTGCAGAACCGGGGATTGAATATTTTTCAGCTGTCCCTTTCTGTTCATGCCCAGCACCACTGCGCTTAGGCCTTGGTCCCCTTTATAACCAGCCTCCTAGCTAGGCCTACTCTTTGCTCCCCAGTACTGTGCTAACAATATTTTCTGCAAATGGTGGAGTTTTTCCTTTGAGAGATGGATTCATGTGACAATGTGTATATGTACCAATATGCCAAGCCACTTATACTTCAGTTTTCAATCAATTTAACTGATATATATATATTAGGTAATGAGGTTGTTGCTGATATGTGGAAATGATGAGAAGCTGTAAGAATCCCAAATGTCAACTCCCTGAGAAACAAGTGTGAAGGTCACCTTGTTCCGGGCTGTGCTGAGCCTCTTTGTTGTTCATAGCAAGGCTGCGCATGCGTTTTCTGCATGAGAGTCATGGACGCAGCTTCATCCTGGACTCCATGCTTTTGCAACACTTTCCGATTAAGCGTGTATCTGTGATGTTTTGATCAAAGTTTTACCATTTAATAGAAAATAGTTTGAAAAAAGGTAAGAACCAAGCTACCTAATCTCATTTTCTGTTTCTTTGTTTTATTTAAAAAAAATTTTTTTTTTTTGAGACAAGGTTTCACTATAGAGTTAGGCTGGCCTTAAACTCACCGTGATCCTCTTGAGCGGTGGGAATATAAGTGTGCACCGCCACGCCTGACCCAATCCTATGTTCAGAGATTTAAATTTACTGCTGTACTTCGCAGAGGAGTAAGTCTTGTCAGAAGTCATTAAAAATATAAAAAAATCTATCCAGCCAGAGTGAAGGTGTCACCTAAAAAAGTGAATACTTTTCTTATCTTGAGGACAATTTTAATAAATGTATTTTGAATCCCCCCCCCATGTGTTGGGCTATTTGCTGTAAGATGGAAAAACAGAATGCACAGGAGGCTTCCCCTGGCAGAGCTCCTGGAGGTCCCCTGCGGCTAGACACAGGAGGTGGCGAGGATGAGCAAAACCCCATCAGGCCAGCCCCTCGGCAGGGCTCGCCAGGTGAGAGGACAGCCCGTCCTGGTGGCATGCATGAGTGGGAAAGGCAGCTCCGCACCGGGTGCTGAGAGATGCTGAGAAGTCCTGAGGTAGGCAGGATTGCAGTGATGGTGACGATGATTAGGCAGCTCACACTTACAAGAGACCGACTGTGTGCCAGCAAGTCCTCCGTGCCAGTGGTTCCCAAAGTAGTCCACAGGCCAGCCTCACCCACATAGCTAGGAGCCTGTTACAAATGCAGGTCCTCAGGTCCCACTGAATCAGGGCAGGGCGCAGCTCTGCATGTCATACCAAGTGCTCGGGTTATTCTGATGCTCATAAGATGTTCTTTAAGGCTCATAACTTTATCATGTGGATACTATTGTCTCCACTTGTAACTGAAGAAACTAAGGGAAGGCGGTGAAGTTGAGAGCTGAAGCTCCAGTTGTGGGAACCTTAGTAGTGGGGACATGTTGGAGCTTAGAGGCAGGTGGCTTCTTCCTCACCTGACATCACAGAATGCACTGACACAAACCTAGGTGGAGGGGCCCAGTCACTCAGGATGGCCTCTTAATGCAATCAAGAGAAACAGTAAAGGCAAGATGCATGCAGTTGCTGCTGGCATACGGTTTTATATTTTTTTAATAATTAGAAGTTCATCTTAAAATAACGAAAGTATGGAGCAGTACATACATAAGCCAGTAACATAACTGTTGGTTACCACTGTCCAGTCCCATGCATAACTGTGTGCTGTCCTTCCACATGCCCACCTGGAGGCAGGCCTGTTTCTCTCAGCCACACCATATCCACTGAGCAGTATGTTGTGTGATACATTACAGTGCGTGATGTGGGACCCTGGTACTCATGGTCTGTCTGACCTGGCAGGACTGCCTTTCTCACTCTGGAGAAATGAGGTGTGGCTCCTTGTCCAAAATGCTTGTCTCTCCCTACTCATCTGTCACTGCCACCTTGCCTCCCATATGCATTCGCTTTGAGAAGCTCCACTGATGTGACAGATTCAAGATCTCTTTGGTCCCTTGGACAGGAACAGTTGGTTCCCTCTGCTGAGGTCTGGCCTCTCCCTTGCCCATGTGGCAGAGCTCAGGCTTTGCTGGTCCCGGTGTGGTGCTCTGCCTTTAGCACCTTCTCTTCCTCTGCCCTGCTGGGTGTTTCTTCTCGTGCTCCTGGCTGGGCTTGTTGTCCCTGTGCTGTCTGTGCTGGACCATGCACTGGAGCTGCAGTACAGTGCCTCTGGGAGGGGCTGTGGCCTCAAGCATGTTAGTTTCCTGCCTCAGATGTGGTGGCACTTACTAAGCATTTGACAGATGAGTAAGTGAATAAGTTAACGCATGCCTTTTAAAAAGTAGGAATGAAATGTATTCAGAGCTCTGTTTTAAGAAAGAAACCTTGATGGCTGCATGGAACAAAGAAAGGAGGGCAGGTTCAGAGATGAGAACAACCTACGGGGGAAGGCTGCAAGCAGTGCTGAGAGGGGAATCATCTGCAGATGGAAGAACAAAGGAGAGAAAGGGTCCATGTCTGGGGGAACAAAGACAGTCAGGGTTCTGGGGGTTGTTGAGGGACGGCAGTAGATTCAGGAAGACAGAAATGTTGGCTCAGAAACACTGAACTGGAGGCAGGGATTTCACAGTTATCTGTACCTAGCTGGGTACCATGAGCAAGGCACTCGGGGAATGCGTGAAGGGACAGGAAACAGACCGTTCTGCGTACCTGCTATGTGCCAGTTGCTGGCGTCTCACACTTGCCCCTAAGATAGCATGCCATGCTTCATTTGCTTCTCACTCTCCTCACCTTCCCGCAGTACTGGTAGACACACAACTGTTCAAATCTCCCACAGCCCATGTGTGCAAAGAGCCCTTCATTGCCCCCTCTGCCTGGCCCACTGTTCTTTGCTCTTCCTAACTGCACCCTTCATGGTCCCATTATGTGGAGAGGCGCTGCCCTACTGCGTTGCTTCCCTGCTGCTCCAATCTAGCTTCACACTTTTGCCACTGCGGCCTTGTCAAAGGAGATGAACATGGGCCCACGAAGACGGACCTTTTTGGGGTGCCTGTTCCTTTGCTCTCTAGAGTACCCTGTTTAAGATACCATGTGTTCTTAATGCTCTGTAATTTACTTGAAGACTTCAGGAACTTCGCCTGGAAATTTTAAAAGAGTTGCTGAAGAAACGTGATGGGAATCAAAACGAACTGAACACGAAGCACTTGGATGCCCAGTGGTGTAAACTGCAGGAAGCAAAAGAAGCAAAAGTGGCCCGAATCCAGCGCGCACATGTTGCAAGTAATGGTGTATGGACCAGGAAGAGAGTGGAATGGGCTGTGCTTGGGGTGGGACCAACCCTGACTTAGCTGTGAGAAACTGTGTGGGGCCTGGTGTAGTACATAGGTAAGGAGTGAGAGATAAGTTTTTCTTCTAAACAGAAGAGTAGGAAAAGTCCCTCACTAGGAAGCCAAATGACCATGTTCTAACAGGTAGTCAAGTTATTGACTTTATTGTGTGTGTCCATGTAGGCGGGGGGAGTGTTCCCGCATTCACTGGTGAAGTCCCTGGAGAGAAAGGTCTGTTCAACTCTTTTGTCCACTCTTGCTCCTAAAGGTGGTTTGAGCATCTTTTTTCCTAGACATCACTCTCTAAGAAACTTCAGTGCCACCACTTATTGTATATGTCTCTGTAATCCCTACATATTTGTACTTTATACATGGAAAAACAAATAAGCAGCTTATTTTTTCATGAAGGGTAAAGAATGACTAAATTAAAATTCAAGTTAAGATTTATACTAAAAATTTTAAATTGTTAATATTTAATTTTCTAGCTTTATTTACTGGGAAACTTTTAATGTAATTTATTTACTTATAAAAATGCTATCATTGATATACACAAATTAGTGATTGATATACACAATAACAGTGTAATCAAATTTTTAAAAAATCATAAAAATCTAGCAAAAGTAAGACAATGACAAAATTTTCATCATTTCTTAAAAGTTATTCATTATGAACTTAACCTTTTTCTTAATATGAGAAAATAACTAGCTGCTAGGTATTTGTGTAGGTATTGTTCACGTTGTCTTCAGTGCATGGCGTAACTGGTGATGGATTAGCTACGTTTTGCGGACAAGCAGTAAGATATCAATTACTTTTACTTTTGAAATTCCAGCTCAGGCACAAAAGCGCCAAGGGTGAAACACGAGCTGCAGCCACAGGGCAGCTGTGACAGGCGGCCCTTCCCTGTGGTGACGTCCTAGCCGTGGGACAGGGCTTGTCACCCACAAATGTGCACTTTGCAGAGCTGTCCACAGGGGTGTGGGCCTGCGTGACACTTGGGAAGAAGAACAAAACCAAAAGTAGCGGGTGGAAGCTGCCGGCAGGGCCCCCGGCGGGCCCTGCCCCCGTGGAGGCCATCCCAGCCTGCTGCCTGTAAGCCGGGCCACCTTTCCGTTATGCCAGTGTGAGCCAACACGGAGCTGCAGCCTTCCCTTTTGGTTGTTCTGGGAGGGGGGACCGTCACCGAGCACGCCACGGAACATACAGTGCCTTTTTTTTTTTTTAATATTTCTTTAATAAGCTTTTACTGAATACTGAGTACTGCTTAGCCTGGAGCTTGTGAATGCTTGTGCTTATAAAAGACTCTTAATGAGCACTGACTCTCCAAGACCACTGGATGATGGGGCCTTTGCCAGTCCTGCCTGTCTGATGGCTCGGAGCCCCCACACCGCACGGCACACCTCTGCTTTTAGGGCTCCATTCTAGCACTGTTGAGTCCTCATGTAATCCATTCAGTTCAGTAGCTCTCTGCTGAATAAAACTAGCATTGATTTACTCTGCATTTATAATTCACAATAATATTTTAGAGAAAACTGTAGAGATGTGTTTTATTTCAGCAATCAGAAAACTTGTGGGAAAGAAGAAAAATATAGAAGGGAAGCTGCAGAGGAGAGATATCATCAAGGAATATTCTGATCCTGCCTCGCAGGTCTACGGGCCTCTGTCTCGACTTGGTCGTTTCCCAGATAACAACTCAGAGGACTTTGTAGTAAAAAATCACTATCTGAACACCTACGAAGGTAACAATTTACATAACTGGAAGTATGAGACTGTTATCTTAGACTTATGGATTACATATATAAATGCCATTAGTAATAAAATGTATGCATTAATGAATGAGATAAAATTTTATGTAGCAAACAAGATGCATATAATGAAATTGAGCCTTTATCAAAAAATGTCAGAAAACTAGAGGACTTACAGGTGATAAATTCATGGAGAGGACCATCTTCTTACGATGTGCACAGGCTTGTTTAAAAGATTTAAATTTTAGGGGCTGGGAAGATGGCTCAGTGGAATAAGTGCTTCCCTGGCAAGTGCAAGAGCCTGAGTTCAATCCCCAGTTCCGCAAAAAAAAAAAAAAAAATTAAAAGATTTAAATTTTGATTGACAAATTAAAGCATCTTGGCTGGCTATTTCCAAGCAGAAGGTGATAAACTGGAGAACATCTATTTTATAATGATCCATTTATTGTACAACTATTACTTTTATATTAATTATTATGGAATTTATTGCTTTGTTGTAGGATAGTACTTATTTTAGAGTATATGTCTAGTTGTATGGTCTAAATAACTAAGAATATGAGTTAACTATAGAAAATATGGTTTACATTTCAGGGATGGTCCATTCTATTATATAAGATATACCTTATCAACAGTTCTAAGAAAACCACTTGG
>PVKA01036826.1:0-21477 GCA_004027165.1 Ctenomys sociabilis
ATATATATATATTACTTATGCCATATTATATATATAATATATATAATACATATATATATTATATATATAATATGGCATAAGCAATAGCAGAAAACTTCCCAAATATGGGGAAACAATCTGACAGTAGCATAACCAAAGCATATAGAAGTCCAAATCACACCAACCCAATTAAATCCACACCCATACATATAATAACCAAGATCCCAGAAAGATCCACTAGAAAGGAAGCAGATCACATTTAAAGGAAAACCCATCAGAATAATGGCAGATTTTCTTCACAAACCATGAAGTCAAGAAGAACATGGAGCAAAGTACTTCAAGTCTTGCAAGAAAAAAAAAATTCCAATACAGACTAATACTCCCTGCAAAACTCACTTTCAGGTTTAATGGAGAAGTGAAATTCTTCAATGACAAAGAACAACTAAAGAGTTTAATGACAACAAAGCCACTCTATACAGACAAGCAAAAGTTATTCTAGAGAGAGATCAAAATGACTATAACTCCATGAACAAGAATGGAAAGAACCCACCAAATAGAACAAACGAACAGTGGAGAAAAAAAGGTATACAACAGCAGTCTTTCAATTATTCATTTGTATACAGCAGCAAAATATTGCCTTGAGCATACTCTACAAATAGGGCGTAGACTTCTCTTGCACCCTATTGGTCCTGGATTTTTAGGGTGGATATCAAAGAAATAGCAGTAGCAGAGTCCTACAAGTGTCATCGTTCTACTAGTAAGCATCATGAACGCTGTCCACATCCACCACATACTAGAACTTTGTGTGATATCCTATCCCCAAAATGTTAGCAGTGCTGGTCAAAGGTTGGGGAGATGGCTCAATAGAATAAGTTCTTACCTGGAAAGCGCAAGGGCCTGAGTTCAATTCCTAGTTCCAAAAAAAAAAAAAAAAAAAAAGTGCTGGTCATATAAATGCCATTCCAGTATCTTTGTTATGTTTTAATCTTAGCAATTCTTCATTTCAATTTTTTTAATTTACACTGACTACATCTTTAAAAAAATTATGAGATCTAGGGAAATATCTCAGTGTCATAAGTGCTTGCCTGGGAAGCACAGGGTCCTGAGTTCAATACCCATTAACATCAATATTACAAAAAAGTTCCAAAAATGGCAAATAAATACATGAAAAAACAAAAAATAATAACTATTACTAATAATGAAGCAGGATTCTTATATTAATAAATGTATTAACTATTAATAATAACAACTAATAAATAAGATTATTACAAGAATAAATACAATAAAAGTAAATGTGACCTTGCTGGCAATTTCCAAGGAGCTTGTTGGTACAATGTCACAGTGGGAATAGGCTCTTCACGGGGACACTGTCAGTATGGGAGGGGACAGGAGAACATTTATCATGCCATTGAGGAGGCAGGATGGCAAGTCCAATGCCACAACTGCTCTTGTTTGGTCTATGGTTCTGTAAGTAACTGCAACTATGAAAAGTTAAATCAAGAAGGTGTTTCTGGAGTATCCAGTTCAACCACATCTCTAGCATGAATGAAGTTTTCATGGTAGCAATCCTAATTCTTTCTGGAGACTAGAACGTGAGCCATCCATTACTACAAACATTTCCTCATTTGTCTTCACTCTGTCTTCAAGCATCACAGCATCTCTTGTCATCCTCCTCCAATTCCTCCCTCTCTGTCTCCCTCTGTATCATTCTGTTTTATTTGCATCTATCCTCATATCACCTGGCCAAGAAGGAACTTCCTGTGTGCCTTAATAATTTCAAATTCTCGATCCTTTTAGGATTAACAAGATTTTGTCCAGACATGTTCCTAGCTTTCCTAATCAGAAAACATGTTCTTGGCAATGAATTTCAGAATTTAACGATATGACTCTACTGACAAATTCTCAAATCCACACATGATGTTTCCTCGATGTTAATCTATATCATTATTCCTGTATTTTACTATTATTAGCCTGAAGAAATAGGGTGCACCTTCATTTCTTTGCTTAAGAATCTCCTTGTTGAAATACTTATTGTCCCTTGCAAGTTTTTCTTTCTCCACAGCTAAGCTTTTGAGCCTTATGTGACAAAAATTCTTCTGCAAGTTTTCAATAACCAAGCTGTTTCTTACCTCTTTCTGAGATTTTATCAGCAGTTTTCTTAATATTACTCTTTCTACCTAGCCAGCCTCTTTATAACATGTTAGGTATTTTCTAAAATCATATTGAGATAATTAGTGTTATTACTATTTATTATAATTATTTTCTATTGAGACTTTATATTTTGGGAAACTTTCATAGTAAATGTTATGGTTTGTATCTAGGGGCCCCACCAAAGCTTCATATAGTCAAGGGCAGACATTTGGAGTTTGTGTATAATTCATAATCCAATGCTGGGATTATGTGAGTGCTACACGCATCCTGGAGCAGATAGCCTGGATGCTGTATAAGGAAGGGAGAAAATAAACTCTTGCCTGGCAGCAGCTAGCTGCTCCCCATTGGGTCTTTGATATTTTCCACTACCATGACTTGCTGCACCACTCTGCCTTGGAGCTAGACAGAGATGAACTGAAACCTCCACTGGCTGAGAGCTAGATACACATTTCCTTGCCTAATTTGGGGTGTTGGGCATTTTGTCAAAAGCAAGGAGAGAAAAATGACTGAGAAATAAATTGTTTTGCATCTGTCTTTCTGCCAACAACTTATTCAAAATAATTTGTTTTGTTATACTTCTCAAAATTAGTCCTGTTCAATCTGGCTGTGCATAGATGACAAGACTGGGGGCTTGACTGCAAACAGAAATAAATTAATGACAGGAAGCTGAAGTTGAGTATGTCTTTTTTTCTTTTCACTATATACCTGACACATTGTGATTCTCTGGGCTACATTGTCCCTCACCGGTTCTTGGGATATCACAGTAATAACCTATGCCCACATGCTTTGATGCCTCCCTCAAATTGTGTTACAAGTACAGTCAAAGCAAATATTATAGTATCTTTGTTTCAGCATCTACTCCTGTGCTAAACCCCGGAAAGTTCACACAGTGTAATGCATTTTATATCTATGAACTATAATTTAAAACCTATATTTTAAAACAATTATCTATATTACATACAAGCTATACTTTTTTGTGGCATGAGGGATTGAACTCAGGAACTTGCATTTGCCAGGCAAGAGCTTATTCTACTGAGCTATCTGCCCAACTCCAGAAGCTATACATTTCTCTCTCTTTCTCTCCATCTGTTCTTCCTTTCTTTCCTTCTCACTCTTCTTTCCCTCTGTCATTCTTTCTTTCTCTCATTTTGCTCTTTTAATATTGCAAATTTGCATTTAAAATCAGGATCTTGCAGTTAGTTTCATCTTCATCTCTTGTAATTGTTCTTACAATTGTATTTATTTGTATTTTTTGAGATGGTAGGTTGCCAAGTTGCTTAATTGCCTAGACTGAGCTGTAATTTGCAATTTTTCAATCAAGGCTCCTAAACTGTTTGAATTATAGGCATACATCAACATACCTGATTTCTTTCCCCATTTTAAAGATAAAAGAGATTCAGTTTAGATTCCCTCTGAGTTTACTCTTTATACAATTGAAACTACAATTCATTTATTTTATAATCCCTGCATTTAAGGTACTATATTTGTACCGTAGGACATAGCAGGGAAAATGAGAGAAATCCTTACTTAGGGAATTTACTGACTCATGTTAAGGGAATATACTTGATAATTCACAAATTGTGGGCTGTGAGAATGTATGTAGAATTCAAAACATAAAGGAAGACATGTGGAAATTTGAAGAAATCAAGATTAGCAAAGTAAGAGAGGGAGAATGAAGCATTCCAGGTACAGAGGTAAAAATTAAGAAAGCATATTATAACAATACCAGTAAATAATCAAATAACTAGAAGTTCTTGTTATGAGTCACCAGTCAATATACTGAAAAATGTCTTGTGAGGTTAGAATGACACATGTTGTTCACATTGGAAATACATTTTATTTGATTTTTTTTTAGATGCAAAGAAATTTTACACTAAAGTTATTTACATTATTTTTTGTGGAACATATGTGTAACATAAATTGTGGAACATTTATGTAACATAAAAGTACTATTTCAGGTGATCCTAAGTGAACAGTTCATTAGAATTAAGTACCTTTTAAAAGTGCATGCTCATTAACAATAATTCCCTACTCTTACCTCAAACCAGGCCCTAGAAACCATCATTCTGCTTTCTGTGTGAACAAATTCTATTACTTTGGCTATCACATAAGCATGGAAATGTGTAAATTTCAATGCCTATGACTTATTTGTTTCGTTTTGTGTTGATTACAGCAATTGTGTACAGGCATGTGTTATCGTTTTGACCCCTTTTAAGTCTGAATATTATTTCATTATTTGTATGGACCATATTAAATTTATCCATTAATTTTTGGATAGTCCCTTACTTTATTTTTTTTCACTTTGTTAATATTGTGAATAACAGTATTTTGCTAATAATATTGATTGGAAAATCTATTTTCAGGTCCCTGAAATCAATTATTTTGATTATATACTCAGAGACACAAAGATTGGATCATATGAGATTATTTCCAATTATGTATTTGATCATTTTTGCTACTGTTTTTCAAAGCAGCTCTACCCTTTTAAATTAACACCTTGACTGTGCAAGTGTTCCTCTTCTCCATATCCTTGAAAAAAATCATCATTTTAAAAAATATTTTGGTGTATATAGTACAAGGTCTATAAGGTCTCACTACACAGAATGGACATGTAATGATCTTTCCAGTTTTTCAGCCTCATAAGCAATGGAATTACAAACTAACGCCACCATGCCCAGTCTCAACACCATCTCAGCATGCCTGGGGAATGGGACTAGCATGGCATGCCTAGGATCAAAACCCCGGTCCCTTCACCTGCCTTATATTACAAGTAGGAGGAAGGCTGTGGAATGTCACTGCACCTTGGATTTACATTTATTTAATGGTTTGTGATGTTCAGTGTCATTAATTTGGGAGTATTGTGAATAGCAACAGTTTGCTACTAGCATAGATTAGTAGCATGGGCTTTCGGGCTACTTGTATATCTTCTTGCTTATTTAAATTTGTTGTCCAATTTCAATTTGTTTTGTTTTTGCTGCTGTTATGAAGCTAGGTATTTATGTTATTACCAAGATGTATGATTTGCAAATAATTATCCAATCCTGTGACTTAACATTTATAGCGTGTGTCACATTTTTAGTGTACATAGCATAAAATATTTGATAATGTACAGTATCACTCACCTGGCTTGTCCTTCTAGAGCCACAGTCATGAGATCACTGCCACACCCTGTATCATGGGGATTTCCTGCTATGACTTCTTTTATTTATTTATTTTTATTTTTTTATTTTTTTAAACTTTTAAAATTAATTTTATTGAGAAATAAACAGCAATGAGACACTTTCAAAACAGGTTATTAGGACAATTTCAATAATTAATACATGTCATATGGTTGTCTTTGTAGCAGTTATTTATCATACAAGATGCAGACATGATATCCTGTCCAAACACTATTATTACAAATCCCTCCTCTCATTGAATTAAGAGAAAGTATCTGTGTATCTATCCTATTTTATATATACAGAAACAGAATAGTCCCTCATTTATATCCCCTTTTTTGTTTAGTTTTGTCAGAGATGGGTGATTCATTACCATTCAAATATTGTAGGTGTATGAATTTGGCAAAATAATCCAATATAGTCAACAATAGTCGTGAGTTTTCCATAGGACTGGCTATGTTAGAAGTTGTTGACCTGAACCTATTACAGCTCAGCATATTAATATAGCTTTACTTTTTATACTCATTTTTATACCTTTCTGTTAGATGGTTAAGACCAAGATCAAGCAAGACATATGTTACAAAAAATGTAACTTTGAATCTGACAGGGTCAGTCAAATCCCATCAGGATTTACCCTGAAACCGTGTACCTCAGTTTGTAGATTCTTTGTCAGTGTCAGCCATGTGGATGAATCACAGCCACTGCTTGACCAACTTGCTCTCTGTGAAAGCCTGAGGGAATTCTTTTAAAAGCTTGATATTATTAATCTTTGTACTTACATTCTTAATGTATCTTGCAGAATTAGTAATTTTTAGTTTTTCCATGCAGTCGTTACTTGTTCTTATGTAAAAGGCAGGTTTTCCCAGTGTCATCTGTTGATATTGTGAAATTTTATTCAGGTAATATATTTCATCCCTTGAAATGTATCCATTTTGTTTTTCAATAACTGAACTGAGAGTAAAATGGTAATAAAATAATCAGCTAGGAACTTTTTCCAAGTCTGACAAGGAAAGACTGGAATATGCTCATATTCATTAAGGTAGAGTAGAAGGGATGGACTTGACATTTATTTTGGAGTAAAATATACATAATTTAATTTAATGAGAATATACTTCCTGATGAGAAAGGAGAAGGTACAAAAGAATCTAGGCAATTTTAAAAACAGAGAAAAAGTGTAAGTATGGCAGAGAAGATGGCAAGAAAGAAAGATGTACAAGATTTAAGTATCAGATGAGGATTTAAAAAAATTCAGTTTTAGGCATATTAAACATGAGGTATATATCCAATGGTCAATTAGATTATGCACCAAAAATACACTACACATACAAATGTGTATCATCACACAACACAAATTTAAGATTTAAATCCAAGGAAGTAACTAAGACTCTTTTAAAACTGATTGAACAGTGCTGAAATAAGTTAGAAATGAGTTTAGAGATACTAACGTTTAATGATGCAGTGGAAAAGTGAAGCTAGTCTAAAATCAAATTTTAAATGGACTTTGATTAATGAATTTCAAATCAAGATTTCTTCCTTATGGTGTAACATTTGGTTTTTAGCTTCTAACAGAGACAAAATAGTATAAAGTTTAATAACAATAATTTTTGTTATTTAATAATTGAGTTTCTTGTACATTTCTTTATCATAAATTTAAAAACCAACTTTGTAGGATATCTGTTGTTTTCATACTCATTGACTTTGAATGTTCAGAGTTACCCATTATTTATAATTGTCAAACAGTTGATTAAAACCCAGGTCTAGGTACAAATACATATAATTCTTAATTTAATGACTTAATCTAATGACCGTATAAAATAACTTTCTATGATGTTGTGGTAGGATGTAATCAATAACTTATTTTATATGCATATATTTGCAGAAATATATAGAGAAATCATCTTATTTATCTTTTGTGATATTCTATATACAATTTTGTACATAAAATAACTATTCAGCATTTTAAAATGCAAAAACATTGAAAGAAATAAGATTCATATGAGTTTCTTAGAATATATTGTGAGTCTATCATTATATAATATGATAATTTAATCACTATATTTTCAACAATATTTAAATGATGAAAACACACTGGCTAAATTAAAATTAACAAAAGAAATTATTCTCTACTTCATAAAATCATGAATTTGGTGATAGAAGATTACAAGATTTATTGAAAATATGAAGTCTATTTTAAGGAAATGATGTTAGTGGGAATTCAGATAAAGACACACAACTTTCTCTGCGAAGCGGGCTAGAAAATTCTTCCTGGAGAAGTTGTCATACTCTGTGTGAAGAAATTTATTATATTTTTTGATCAAGAATGAAGATAGAGCCATATGGAGAAATAATTTACATTTTACAGTTACATCTCTCAATTTTAAAGTAAATAAAACATATCTATATTTTCATCCAAAGCATAAACAAATAATAATGTTTGTGGACCTGCCTGGCAACTCCCCGAAGCCACTGCCTCCAAGCCCGCCAAGAAAATGAGAATTTTTAGGACTCTTGCAGCACCTGATCCATGTGAGCCAGTTCAGAGAAGCCTTTGGCTTCTCCCCGTGAATGAGACACCTGGAGACCCCGCCCCCAAGACCTCCAAGCAAGCTATCAGCCTGCGACACCCAGACCAACCTGCCCCTAAGCTCGCCTTGGACAGTGTAAATTTCTGTGACTCTTGCGGCACCCGATCCACCCTCGCCCAGCCTGGTGAGTGTGTGTGAGAGCTTCTGTGTTCCTCAGTGTTCCCTAGCACAGAGACCGAACAGAGGGAAACTACAGGCTCATATTTGTAGCAGAAGAGCTGCAGCAAAAAGGAACTAAGCAAAACAGCTAGATCCAGGCCAGGCATAACTGAATAATCTCAAACTTAATAGACTGGCACCAAATTCTCATTAGGCATTAAGGTCATAACTGCACCAAAGATCTACACCAAAGGTCAGAGGTCAGTGCTATACAAAATACAAAGATAAGGAGCAAAATGCAATGTCAGGCCTCAAGTGCACCAGTAAGTGCAGAGGACACTAGTTCAGCTGAAATGAATGAATTAACAGAGGTGGAAGCAAAGAAACAACAGCAGAAAAGTATAGAGGAATTCAGACCAGAATAAATGCATGAGATAAAAAAGAAATATTTGAATACAAAGCATCTGAACTAATGAATCAAATCCAGCAACTT
Organism: Ctenomys sociabilis; assembly: GCA_004027165.1. Lineage (NCBI taxonomy): Eukaryota > Metazoa > Chordata > Mammalia > Rodentia > Ctenomyidae > Ctenomys > Ctenomys sociabilis. The sequence continues at coordinate 8,466 of PVKA01036826.1, forward strand.
GTGGGGGAAACCCAATGTCCTCCCAGAACAAGTGCAGAGAACACTATTCCAGCTGAAATGTATGATTAGCAGCATCACAAGCAAAGAAACAACAGCAGAAAGGAAAAGTAGAAATAATTTCTGAAGTAAAAAAAATAATTCGTTGAAATGACAGCATCAAAATCAGAGAATGAATTCCGGAAATGTATAGAGGAAATCCAATTTGGAAAAAACTCTGCAGTAAAAGAATTAATAGCTACCTCTAAAGAAAACATTGAAAAACAAATAGAGGAACTGAGAAATATGATGGATTCCTGTAATGAGAAATACAGAAAAAAAAAATAGATCATGTGAAGCAGAGCCAAAGAGATGTAGAAGAACTTAAAATCTCAATCACAAATCTACAAAACTGGTGTTGTTTATTCCTTTTTATCCTGTGTTTAATTGTTTGAGTGAGAGCAAAGACAGTTTGGGATCTTGAAGACGCTGGCACACATAGTGAAAAGGTGCAAAAGGATCTCTTAAAAACAATGAGGATGCAAGAAAAAAATAATCCGTCACCTGCAAGAAGATGCCAAGATGAACAATGTGATATTAATTGGCATCAATGAGAATGAAAGAGTCAATGCAAATGATATAAAAAGTATATGGGCAGAAGTAATAACAGAAACTTCCCATATATGAGGAAACAATCTAACATTTGGGTAACCGAACCATAGAGAACACCAAATAACTTCAACACAACTAAAAACACATTGAGACTCATAATAGTCAAGATCCCAGAAATCCAACAAAAAAATAATATACTGAAAGATGCTAGCGAAAAGAAGCAGATCACATTTAAAGGAAAACCCATCAGAATTATAGCCGACTTCTCTACACAAACCATGAAGGCAAGGAGAGCATGGAGCAGAGTTCTTCAGGTCCTGTAGGAAAACAAATTCCAGTCCAGACTACTATGCCTTGCAAAATACTCTTTCAAGTTTGATGGAGAAGTGAAATACTTCCATGACAATGAACAATTAAGAATTTCATGACAAAGCCATCCCAACACATGCTACTGAAAGATGTTTTAGAGAGAGACCACAATGACCAGAACTCCACAAATGAGAAGAGAAGTAGCTCACTAAACAGGGCAAACAATTAAACACAGGATAAAAAGGAGTAAACAACACCAAGTGAATATCATGGCAATCATGTCAACACATTTCAATTGTAACCAATAATGTAAATGGACTCAGTTCACCAATTAGAGAAAAATAGACTGGCACAGTGGATTAGGAAACAAAATCTAAAAATATGCTGTATAGAAGAAATGCAGTTAACTCCAAAGGACATTCATAGGCTCAAAGTCAAAGGACAGAAAGTAGTACTACATGCTCCAGCACCTCAGCAAAGCGCAGGAGTAGCAATTCTGTTCTCAGATGGTCTCAACCTCAAACCAAGAAGGATCAGACGACACAAAGAAGGCCACTATAGATTGGTTAGGGGAAAAATTCAGGAGGAAGAGGTAACACTCATAAATATCTATGCACCAAACACAGGAGCATCCAACTACATAAGACAAATCTTAAGGGACATGAAAAGCTTAATCTCTAAGAACACAATCTTAACAGGAGAGCTTAACATCCCCTTATCTCAAAAAGATAGGTCAACCAGACAAAAAATTAGGAAAGAAGTAGAAGAACTGAACCAGAATTTGGACCAAATCGAACTGATGGACATATACAGAGTATTTCAATAAACCACAGCTGAATACACATTTTTTTTTCAGCTGCACAGGGGTCATTTTCTAGAATGGATCACTTATTAGTCCATAGGTCATGTTCAAGTGTATGCAAGAAAACAGAAATTATCCACGCATATTATCTGACCACAGTACAATGAAACTGGAAACAACTGACAAAAGAAACCAGAAAAACACTCTAAATTCATGGAAATTAAACATCCTACTCAGCAATCAATGGGTCACAGATGAAATTAAACAAGAAATTCAACAATATCTACAATTCAATGACAATTCAACCACAATGTACTGGAATTTATGGGATGTTAAAAAAGTAAATCTCAAAGGGAAAATCATAGCTATGAACTCACACATTAGGAAAACAGAGCAGGAACAAAGTAACACCCTAATGCTACACCTCCAACATCTAGAAAAGGAAGAGCAAACTAAACCCAAAACTCAAAAATGGGAAGACATTATAAAGATTAGAGAAGAAATTAATTCAATTGAGGTGAAGAAAACAGTTCAAAAACCCCACAAATCAAAAAGTTGCTTCTTTGAAAGACTAAATAAATTTGATAAACCCCTATCTAGCCTCATCCAAAAGAGGAAAGAAAAAATTCAAATATTAGCAATAAGGAATACAAAGTGTGAAATCACCACAGACCCAGTGGAAATTCAGAAGACTATACATAGCTACATCGAGAATCTTTACAGAAACCAGAAGACTCTGAAGAAATGAGCAGATTCCTAGAATGGTACAAATTGCCAAAACTGAATCAAGAAGATAGAACAACTCTCTGTAAGCCAATAGCAGCCAAGAAAATATGAAACTTAATAAAAATCCTGCTGACAAAGTAAAGTCCATGTCCTGATGAATTCACAGCTGAATTCTACAAGAAACTTATAGAAGATATAATCTCTACACTCCTCAAACTCTCCAGTGAAATGGAAAAGGAAGCAGTCCTTCCAAAATCATTTCTGGAGGCATGTATTATACTGATTCCAAACCCAGGGAAAGAGACAACGAAAAACGGGAACTACAGGCCAATCTCCCTCATGAACATAGATACAAATATCCTCAATAAAAGCCTCACAAACAGAATACAGCAAATCATCAAGAAGATCATACACTATGACCAGGAAGGATTCATCCCAGGGATGCAAGGATGGTTCAATATTTGAAAATCTATAAATGTAATATAATATATTAATAGACAGAAATCTAAAATTCTCATGATCATCTCAATTGATACAGAAAAATCTTTTGACAAAGTCCAACACTCATTCATGTTCAAAACTACAGAAAATTGTAATAGATGACCTCTACCTGAATTTGATAAAAGCCATGTATGACAACACAATGGCTAATATAAACGGGTAAAAGTGAAATCTTTTGCTCTTAGATCAGGTACAAGACAAGGATGTCCTCTATCAATATAGTTTTGGTATCATTACCAACAGCCATTAGACAAGAAGGAGAAATAAGACAAATAAGAATAGGTAATGAAGAAGTTAAATTATCACTATTTACAAATGACATGATACTTTACTTTGAAGACCCAAAAAATTCCACAAAGCTACTAGAATTGATACACAAATTCATTAGTATAGCAGAATACAAATTCAATACTCAAAAGTCAATAGCATTCCTCTACACAGATAACAAACACACTGAGATGGAAGCTATAGAAACAGTATCTTTTCCATAGCACCATAGAAAATGAAATACTTTGAAATTCATTTAACCAAGGAGGCCAAAGATTCTTTCAAGTAACATTGCAATACCCTAAGAAAAGAGATCATAGATTTCAAAAAATGAAAAGTATTCCATGCTCCTGAATAAGAAGGACCAGCATCATGAATATGGCCATACTCCCAAAATTGTACAGATTTAATGCGATCTCTATCAAACTGCCAGCAACATACCTGCCATACCTAGAGAAATCGTTCCTGAAATTTATTTGGAACCACAAAAGACCTAAAATAGCAAAGGCAGTCCTGGCCAGCAAAGAAAAGGTATGAGGCATCACAATTTCTGACTTGAAATTATAGTACAAAGCCACTGTGATAAAATAAACATGGTATGGGCAGTAAAATAGAGCTGAAGATCAATATAATGGATTAGAAGATGAAGAGGCCTCTGCCAACACACTCAGCCACCTGATCTTTAACCAAGGGGCCAAACATGCTTCCTGGAAGAAAGATAGCCTCTTTAACAAATAGTGCTAGAAAAACTGGCTTTCACCATGCTGAAAACTAAAATTTGACAAAAGGTCTATCACCATGCACTAAGCTAAAGTCAAAATGGATTAAAAATCTAAACATTAAAATAGAAACAATCTCCTGGAAGAGAAAGTAGGAGGAAATTTTGACGACATAGGGGTAGGTAAAAAAAGCACAAAGGCCTGCTCTTTAGAATATATAAAGAACTAAGATCTACTGGGGCCCTCTAATTTAAACACCCAATCCAGAAATGGTCATCTGAGAGCATGTCTCAGAGGACGGAATTATGGAAGCAAATAAATGTATGAAAAAATGCTCCACATCGCTAGCGATCCATGAAATGCAAGTGAAAACATTGAGATACCATCTCACTCCCAAAAGAATGGCTATCATAAAGAAATCAACCAACAACAAATGTTGGAGAGGATATGAGGAAAAGGGAACACTTCTCCATTGCTGGTGGGAATGTAGACAGGCACAACCATTGTGGAGATAGGTGTGGAGACTCCTCACGAAAGTAGGACTGGAAATCCCATTCAAGCCGGCTATCCCCCTACTGGGAATTTTCCCGGAGGAACTGAAAACATCATGTCATAGTGATATATGTGCACCAATGTTTGTAGAAGTACAATTTGTGGTAGCTATGTCTTGCAAACAATCAAGATGCCCGTCACACGAGGAATGGTTGAAAAAGATGTGGTATTTCTATACAATGGAATATTACTCAGCTCTAAAGAATGATAAAGTTGAAGCATTTATATTGAAGTGGATGCCACTTGAACATATGCTCAAGTGTAATAAACCAGGCACATGTGTAAATATTGTATAATCTCCCTAGTATAAGAAATCAGAAGAAATACAAATAGAAATGTTTAACAATAACTAAAAAGTATTTAGTCTGATAGTTAGGGTAAACTTAACTGCATATGTTGCAAGACACTAATCAGCTTCTCTTCTGGATGGTTAACAACCTTAGTTCACAGATCAAAAATTGGATAAATGGAAGAGCCTCAACATCAGCCAACATTTTGGCCCTAGCCTTTCAAGATCAGCGAAGACTCAGGACATAGGAGAACCTATAGTGTAACATCATGTAACTCAGTTGTGTCCCAAATTTGTTGATTAAGGAGATTATGGAGCCATAGAGACATGTGATCGATGATCTATAGTTTGCCTGGGGAGAGTCACATGGAGAGAAATCTTTCTCTCAGGCTCTCACAGAGAGCAAATTAGTTAAGCATTGGCTGTGACTCATCCACATGGCTGACTCAAAGGATCTACAGAGTGAGGTAGGGAGTTACAGTATAAATCCTAAGGGTCTTGAGTGATGTCATTAGGTACAAAAGCTACATTTTTCTTCAATAAAATAAAATCAAGAAGCTACATTTTTTTTGTTACATAAGGCTTGCTTTATCTTGGTCGTAACCATCTAGCAGAAAGTATAAAAATGAAGTATGTAAAATAATGCCATAATAATGAGCTGAGGTGTCAATGCCTAGTCAAGAACTTCTTCAGATGACCCGCTCTTATTGTGGACTGATGGACTGTGTTTGATTGTTTTGCTGAACTCAGGCACCTATAATAATTGAATGACAATGGAATGTCCATCTTTGACAGAAATAAACAAAAAGGCGATACAAAGGAAGAATCATTCTGTGTTTGTGTAAACAGTACAGTTAGGATAAATATGCAGTACTTCTGCATAACTCTTTGAGAAGCAAGATTTGCATTAACAGCATTTGGACAGGATATTATGTTGACTTCTTGCCAGGCAAGGTCTTATTCTACTAAACTATCTCCCCAGCCCTTATGTTGACTTCTTGTACTATGGACAACCACTTGGAAGATAACAAGGTACAAAGTATTAATTATTGAAAGTGTACTATAATTCAGCTTTAAAAAGTAAAATAAGTATACAGATACGTTCTCTTAATTCATTGATAAGAGACATCTGCTTTAATGGTATTTGTAAATAGAATATCATGTATGCACCTTGTACAACAAAAAATAACTGCAAAAACTATGCAGTGTCTTAATTATTGAATCTGTCCTGCTAATTTGATTTGAAACTGTCTCATTTTTTTTCTTCAATAAAATAACATTTTAAAAACCACTATATATATTATTGTAAAAATAGTAATAATGTTTGTGGTAACTTGATAAAAATTACTATTTTTGAACAATGACTATATTATATCTCTATATATTACAGCTATAATAATCTTATTAATCAAAAATTTCCAAAACTCAAATTTGTCATATTATTTAGCTTGAAATGATAAGTTCTAATAATTATAGTTTGTCATACTTCAATTTAAAAAAAATGAACTTTAGATTTCAGGTATGGTTGATGTACAAATCTGCTAATGATGAGAATTATTACTCTATTCTTTCATCTAATCATTTATTAAAAATAATATTAAACATTTCACCCTACCAACACTTTGCTTAGAGCTCTTTAAGTATGTTTTTTTATAATACAACACAATCTGATGTATTACACAGTAATTGTATCCCAGTATTCCTGTCTTTTCAGGCAAGTATATACCATTTGCATATAAACACATCACAAACAACAGGAAAAGTAATCTTGTAGTTTGCAGTGTCATGAGGATGTCTAATAAAGATAGCAGGCAGTTTAAACAGAGACATTTAGGAATAAGTAGAAAGATAGGTTAATTACAAAGAAATAATTTCTTCTAGACATTTTAGTAAGATGTACCTTATGTACCTATGATAATAAATGAATATTAAAAGATATAGCAAATAAATAATGATATTTTTAGTAGATCAAGATCAAATTCAAGGAAAGCTGTAAAATGCAAAAGATTTCAATAGCTGAGCCTATATTTATTATGGAGGAAAAGTGGTATGGAGGAGAATGTCATTTATGGTAAGTGTAACACAGAGTGAATGCCTATAACAGTCAGTGCTTAATATAGAAGCGGATTCAATGCAAGGCATACATGTTTATAAAATTCACAAGGTTGTCTTACAATGACTGCGCATAGCTATTTGATGCTTTCTGGTGTCAAACAGTGCAGAAGGGTTGCCTGCTCACTGGAGATGCAAAGAGTCTGATCAAAGGCCAGGAGCTACTGCAGTGTGCTGTGCAAATCTGTTTCAGGAGGCTTAAGGCTCTGCACTGGAGCTAACATTCTGTACTGGAAGCCAAGAGATGATGTCAAGATGAAGCTGGAACTCCCTCAAGGATGCAGAAGTGAGCCTTTCTTCCAGGTCTCCTTTGGATGCTCTTCAGGTAAAAGCCTCCCCACAGAGGTCTTCTGTCTTCACTGAATCCTCCCTAGCACGCCCAGGACTAGACTGCCCCAGTTTAGTTGGGTGATTCTTATGCAAGTTGACACAATCTTTTCAGTCAAAGCCCTAACGTATCATTGCATCATTCTGTGCAGCAATTATACCAAGCAGATTATTATGAAGAGATCACAAACTTCAACATGTCTTTGACAGTTCCACAATGGGTCCAACTTTCTCGGAGCATATTGTAAAATAGTGCTGAATTTTCACTGTAGCACAAAAGGTCATGACTGAATTTGTCTGCAGTTAAAACAATCTTGGCGATAGCCTATTGTATTCTGAGAAATTCAGACTCATATGAAGACTGCATTACTAAGATTTGCCTACTGAAAATGGGGAGGCAGTAGCTCTGAAAGGAACTTGGTAAAGGAAGCAAGTAGTGAAATCCTCTGCCCATCAGGGGGCAGGCAATCTCCACTTTAAAAATCGGGATTTTGACTTCAGAGCCACAACCCATGAATTAGTTTCAAGAAATTATAAGTTACTTTCAAACAGTGAGATTGTTTTGTCTAATTTCACATTACCAGAATAGCAATTCCTCCATTCTGCGAGCAAGTAGGTAAATATCAGTCTTCTGACAAACCTACCCAGCATGGATTATTCAAACTTATTTGGCCCTGCATTAGTATCGTAATGCAAAATGTGAAGATATTTTAAAATTGAATAAAGAACCACAATTTAAAATACTTTCTAACTAATCAAAAGGAAGTTTTAAGAATTTGTGACCCACTTTCTTGGTTGGGTATATCTGTCTGATGCAACGATGCTGCTATATCATGCTTGTTATAAGCATTTGAAGCAGCTGACTGAATAAAATGATAACAAGCTTTGAATCTCTCCTCTGAATTTTTAGTCATTTATTCATTCTTTTGCCCTTGGGAGGAGATTCTCCATACACTTAAGCGTCGAGTTTCAGTTTTCTTTGTGAAGACTTTGTTTACATCCTTGTTAGTTTCTTTTAGATTTGATTATTCTACATGCTACTATTTTTAGTTTAATAAAGTCTTATCTCATTGTTTAAATGATACATTAGAGAATGCATCTGTGTTTCTGAGGTTATTACCTAAATTCAGCAAATAAAAAATTAGAATTTGTCGTAATTTTATAAACTACCATTTTATTTTATATTTTAATTACCATTTATTTTATTTATTCATTTTTTTTAAAATTTCGGACAGGTTCTACAGGGCTCACAGGGTCTCACTATGTAATCAGACTCTTAATGTTTCTCCTATTTTCAGCCTCCCAATCCCTAGGATTACACTTGTGCACCACCACACCCAGTCTCAATTGCTGCCTAAGTTTGGACCAGGGGCAGGGCTGCTACTGCACACCTGGGATGAAACCCCAGCTGCTGCTCTCTGAAACCCCAGCCGCTGCTCTCTGTCTAAGCACTTTAGTCTTCTGAGCTACCTGGCCAGCCCTTCAACTACCATTTTAAATTGCTTGGAATTATAAACAGATGTATTTGTATAAATATTCAAATATTTTACATTTCAACTTGTTTTAAAATTGAAATTTCTCATTAATATATGAATAAATATAAAATTACAAAAGAAGATGCACTGCAAATATTTTTCATATTTTGCAAATAAATTATCACAAACTTACTGGATTCTTAACAATCATTAAGTTAGTTTCTGCAAACTTTATATTTTCTAGGTCTGCTTCTCTCAGTCTTAAAGGTGAAAATCAAGGAATTAGCCAGGTTACCTTTTCTCTTTAGAGGGCTACCTGGGAAGAATATGCCTCTAAATTTATAGACACTGTTAGCAGCAATCAGTTGCTACCATATGCTTTTATTTAATTATTTTTATTGTACAACTCAGAAACTGCCATCATCCCCACTTCTGTACACAGCCACTTTCATATCCTAAAAACAAACAATAGTTCTCTGAATGGGTTGGTGTTATGTCTTCAAACCTAGCACTCGACTATTTCTCTGCTGATCTATAAAATGAGATAGAGATAAGTATTTATTCTATCCATTTTATCATAAAATTAATTATTATGGAAACAACAAAATTTTAGATGATAACACGTTGTTGGAAGTATGCATATCAACAGGTAACCAAATTGAGGTAAAATGTAGTTACGGGAAAAGAGTCCACGTGTAACAAGTCACAAAGCAATGTACTCCGTGGTTGTGTAAGCAATGCCTATATATGATGAGATAATATGGATGATTTGAAGACTGGCTTAGAGATATTTATTACAGATAGAGTGCCCATTTTTAAAAGAAAGGAAAGAGTGAAGGTATACTAGATATTATTTTCTATTTAATTTTTTTTTACTGAAAAAAATTCTTTTTTTAAGTTTATTTTCTATTTTATTGAAGTACAAATATCAATGAGAGTTTAAGACCTCTTAACAAGACAGATTTGATGAATTAATATATTGCAAACTGTTTTCATAATATTTTGGTATCGTAGAAGGTGCATACATGCTATTACAGTTACAGACATTATTATAGTGGATGTCTCTTACCAGTAAATTAAGAGAATGTAGCTGTTTACATATCTTATTTTTTATACTTGAACTATATCACAGATTCAATAATTAATACTTTCTACCTTGTTATTTTCCTAGTGGTTGTCCATAGCAGTAGAAGCCGACATAATATCCTGTCTAACCACCATTAGTGCAAATCTTGCCTCTCACAGAACTAGTTAGAAGCACGGCATATCTATCCCAACTGTACTGTCCATACACACACATCATGATTCTTCCTTTCTATATCCCTTTTTTGTCTACACCTGTCAAAGATGGGCACTCCATTGTCATTCAACCAATTTAGGTCCCTGAACTTGGCAATGCAATCCAACACAGTCCAGCATTCCACAACAATAGTGAGTTATCTGAAGAAGTTGTCAACAATAGCCATTTACAGCTCAACTTATTATTATGGCCCCGTGGTGTATACTTCATTTTTATACTTTTCTGCTGGATGGTTAAGACCTAGATAGAGCAAGACCTATATAGCAAAACATGTAGTTTTTCTTTCTGATGTGGTCAATGAAGTCCCCTCAGGGTTTATCTTGTAATCCTGTACCGTATTCTGTAGATCCTTTGTCTGTGTCATCCATGTGGATGAGTGATGGCCAATGCTTGACCAGTTTGCTCTCTATGAGAGCCTGAGAGAAAGATTTCTCTCCATGTGACTCTCCCCAGGCACATGACAGATCATCAGTCTCTTTCGAAACTCTGTGGCTCCATAATCTCCTTGTTCAGAAAATTTGGGGCTCAACTGAGTTTCATGATGTGACAGTACAGATTCACCTATTTCCTGAGTCTTCGCTGACCTTGAAAGGCTAGGGTCAAAATGTTGGTTGGCTTTGCGGCTCTTCTATTTCTCCAGTTTTTGAATGAAACAAATAACTTGAAGGAGTAAATATATGAAAGAAGACTCACAGAAACAAATTGCTTTTAGGCAGTAAAACAATGATAAAAGATCAGAGTGGGAAATTAAGAATTAAGAGATACTCTCTTTTTATCCCTATAATTTAGTTGTGGAAATGCACACTGTATCTGCATATATATATATATATATATATATATATATATATATATATATATATATATTTATATGTGGATGCCTTTCTTCATTGCAATGTTAGGATTCCTGAGCAGTGGTAATTGAAACTGGGGACTAGAATTCAAAGGGTAAGTCTCGCAAAATAATTTTTGACCAGTTTAATAAGTGGATACTTCTAAAGCTATATCTCTGAGAGATATTATTTGTATTTCCAATTGTTTGGGAGATTGGAAATGGTACTTCTCTTTCCACAGAGAGATTTATTCATCTTATAAATTAGAATAAGAGTTATTCTTTTGCAATAAACATATTTTCTACCACCATGCAGAGAAGGGGGAAATATATACACAAGTAAATTGCGTTTATACTTTTGTGTTCCTCATTAGTGCCATGTACCTGTAAATGTGTCCTGTGGGATATGGTTCTCATCGCATTAGCTGTGGAATGAAAACTGAAGGAGGGAGGCTGGGGAGATGGCTCAATAGAATAAGTGCTTCACTGGCAAGCACAAGGGCCTGAGTTCAATCCCATGTTCCATCAAAAAAAAAAAAAAAAAAAATTGAAGATGGAGGTAGCAAGAGTGTCAAATGTTATTGATAATTTATATACCAATACATAAACTTCATGCATTGGGGATAAAATTCATGCTGAGATATTTATACCTAATGAGAGTACAAGAGGGATATGAGAGGATTTCTTAATGACCTTCAGGGTGAGGAAAGACATAACAAAAATTAAAGATTATTTATTTGGAATGAAAATAAAAAGGAAGAACATTCTTAAGATCAATTTGAAATATTTTGGAATGAATCAGGAAATAAATAAGTGTAGGAGAAACAAATATATCTGGATGTAAGAAGCTGAAATGGAATACATAAACTCAAGGATCTTTAAATATAGATTATTATTGAAATGGTACAAGATATGAGGTAAAATCACATAAGTAGATTAGTTTTCAACAAAATTTGATGAATCATACTGCTCTTTTCTGTCATTGAGAGTTAATATTGTTATTGCATGATTTCATTGTTTCTGTTCTTTTTTTTTGGACAGGATTCTATGTAGCAGGAATAACCCCTGCACACCTACCCAATGTATCTGTTTGTTAAATTTCTCACACATTTTCCAAAAAGTCAGCTTTAGATTATTGATAGATTTGTTCCCTCAAATTAACAGAGAATCAAGTTGCTTATTTATTAAAAGGGAATCCTTCATATAAATAGCTTTTAACAAATAGACTATGCAATTGCATTTGGATTAAAAAAAATATCCAAAGTTTCACTTCATTCTACTAAAGATTTATTTCAAATTAATAACCTTTTAACCTTTTTCAAATTAATTAAGCTTTTTCCATCTATATTCCTCCTTTTCAACATCATGATTCATTATAAACATCAAATGTAATATTGTTATTATGTGTGCTTCTCTTTTTGAGATGCACCATGAGACTAAATAGCTGAGATTAGTATTTGTGTACACTTGTTGATCAATTTTTGGTTAACAAAAATGGATAAAAAGAAAAATGTGACATTTGAAGATGGTTCCCTTGTGATTAGAATTGTTCTGTTCTCTCATCTCCTATTTGAGTATGGAGAAGCCACCAAAAGATATCACACTTCCAGAATGTGCAAAGAAATCTAATAAACTGGTGCAGAGCATTTTTGAAATTACATAATTAGCTATGTCATTATGCACTAAAATATTCACAGTAAATTGTGAGCTACATGGAAGTAATTAGTTGTATCTCACATCCCTGCGAATTGACGGGCAGTCTTTCATGTGAGCTTAGCTGACTGTTAGACCAGATAAATCCCCTCCAATATCTTTATTCATATGGCTACTCATGGGGAACATAGCTAGGACAGCAGAACAGGTATCTTATTTCTCTACACAGGGCCAGGGATATAGCTCAGCAGCTTGAGTATCTGCCTGGCAAATGCAGGGTCCTGAGTTCAAGCCCTGGTATCACAAAAGCAAAGAAACAAACAAAGTATTTCTCTACAGGTGGGTTATTGCATATTGGTTCTCAGATTTGTCAAAGCATCACTCTCTACTTTCTTGTAAGAACATTTGAGCTAGGGACATAGTTCAGTGGCATAAGTGCCTGCCTGGAGTGCATAGGTCCTGATTTTGTTGCCTGGTACTAAAAAAGCAAGAACACAACATAACACAACACAACAGAAGGACAGAACAGAGCAGAGCAGAGCAGAGCAGAGCAGAGCAGAGCA
>PVKA01036827.1:0-21478 GCA_004027165.1 Ctenomys sociabilis
CCGGGGAGGTGTTGGTGAGTGGGTCCTGAGGTTTCAGGCCAGTCACTGGCTTGGAGGGGTTGGGGACAGGGATCCGCGTAGCGTGCATGGGAAGAAGCCAAAGGCTCTCTCTCAGACTCACCACACTCTCACTGATCTGGGAAGCCTGGTGAGTCCTGTAAATTCGCTCTCGCTGGGCGAGCTTGGCACGGGAACCAGGAGGCCGCTGGAGTCAGCCACTGTCTCAGGCTGGTCTCTGGCTGGGCGGGCGTGGGCGGGATGGAGGAGGATGGCGGAGTCGGCTGCTCTGTCTCTGGCCGGTCTCAGGGGCTCTGAACTCACTTTTGAGTTAGGGCTGACCTCAAACTCATAGCAATGCTCCTGCCTCAGCCTCCCGAGTGCTGGGATCACAGGTGTGTGCCACCATGCCAAGGCTGACCATATGTGGAAAACATCATTAAGTAGAAAGTGCATTTAACACATCCAATCCACCTAACATACTTGTGCGGTCATGGACCTGGAACCTCTCAAGACTGGGGTATTGACTGGGAGCTGCAGCACACAGCAAGTACCCAGCAGACAGGGTCAGACTGTACCACCTTGGCCTAAGAAAAGATCTAAATTCAAGCTACAGTTTCTGCTGAGGGCGTGGCTCTCACACCCCCATAAAGTTAAAAAGTATCTCAAGTTGAACCATTGCACACTATGTCTTGGAATCCTTTGGGATGTGTGGATAGAGTTTTGTGGAGGAGTGTAGGCAAACTGAAGCCACCAGGTTCTGTAGCAGTAAGGGCAGGAAGCTGTGCTTGGCAACAGAGCTCATGGTGAACAGCTAATGTGACGGAGAGGGTGATAATGTTAGTGCAAAGAAATACACAAAGCTTCCCTCTGTAAATTCCATCTCAACTCTGCAAACATTTTAAGCATTGGAGTCCTTCAAATATTCACACATTACTTTCTTTTGAAAATTTTAGTATCTCCCAGCCTTTCTACAACAGGCTTACACTATATATATATAATCAGAAATTATAACAAAAAACCTCAGTTGAATGGCAAGTAGCTTTTCTCCCTAGATGTAGTTTCCACATTTAACAAATAAAAGGATGAGGCTTTGGGTCATTGTTGAATTCTGTATAAGAATATCCCAAATGTTTCAGAGGATCACCTTCAATGGAAACAATATGTGTTGTTTATCTGCAGTTCAAGTTTAGCTAGCTAGCCCTTTACTTTATCCATCAAGTTGACCTGCAGCATACGGTGTAGATAAGTAGAAGCTAGCTGGGAGACCCCCAGGCAAGCTCCCCGAATGTTGAAATCCCAAAAGATCAAAATCTCAAAGAGACCTAAATCTCTAAAGCCTAGCATCCAAAAAAGATAAAAATCCTGAGAACATTATTCTGAGACAAATAATACGAAGTTATTTTAATGATTCTTATTTACCTACTTAAGAGGGAATTTATTTGGGAGAATTATGAAAACATGAGAACCCGGCCTGATAGGCCACTTTCCATAATTAAATAGATGACTACATTACACATGGTTTTACAAGCATAAACAGGTGTATTAATGAGAATCATACCAGAACACATGTGAAGAGATGAACTGCGTCCCTAGAGAATGGGCTAAAAGATAAGATACTTCAGCATATGTCACTGTGGTTGGCAACTGCGGCCGGCATCTTAAACACCACCGTGGACTGACCAGTGAGACCTTTGAGGATTTTGACCAACAACTTAGATGGATCCCAGTACACAAGTAAGCAATCTCCTCTCCAGATTTGGCTCCCAACCTCCCTATGCAGTTTCTTTTCCCTGGGAGAATTAGGGGAGTTTCTTTATTTCAGTTTTCAGGGTGTCCCCATCTGGAAATTAGTCTTCCAGGATGGCAAGTTTTAGAGATTTTGGTCTTCCAGGATTTCATCATTTGGAAGCAGCTTTTGGGATTAAGCACAACACTCTTGAGAGACTACTGGATGCCTAAGGCCATGGGGCCCCTCCTAGCAGCAGAGGCACTGTACCCTGGGTCCCGCTATGCCCTCCTATCACTGAACTCCTTACTTTCTAAATGACAGCTGTTTCTGGATCTGTACTTATATCATGCAAACAGAAGAATTTTGTTGTGTTGCCTGCTAATGTTCTCAGTTCATGTCATTTTCCTTTTCTCTTAAATTTGGTAAATTTTAGGGAAAGCGATGTGTTAGACATGCTGGCTTTCAGCTATCATGGCATCAGTGAGGCTGAGGTGGGAGGCTGAGATCCTGGGGTTAGCGGGGTCGGTTGGTCACTGAAGCCATAAGAGCAGATAAGCTTGGTCAGGGAGGGCACAAAGGACCTGAAGAGAGGGACCCAGGACAAGTGTTTTCCCCTATCCATGGAAGGGACAGGTTATTTGTTTTTATTTATGTTGATTTCATTTCAGGAATTATTAGTATAATAGAATGTTTCTAGACATTTATTTAACTGACGTAAAATTGTATATATTTATTGAGAATAAAATGTCATTGGTATACACTACAGAAGGGCCACATCACGTGTGCATGTTTCATATGCTTATTTTCTGGTGTGTGTGTGTGTGTGTGTGTGTGTGTGTGTGTGTGTGTGTGTATGTGTGTGTGAATGAGAGAGAGAGAGAGAGAGAGAGAGAGAGAGAGAGAGAATTTCAAATCTAGTCTTTGCAATTTCCAAGAGTTCTTTATATCACTACCAGCTGGAGTCATCACTTCATGTGCTAAATCTCTCAAGTTTATTTCTCCCATCTAGCTGAGTTTCATATCCTTGACCGAGCTCCCCCAGTCCTCACCCTCCCATGATATGGTCTGAACACACTCACAGATTTTCCTCTGTTCATCAGCCAGCTTCGTGAGCACCTTCCCTGGGCAGGGCCTATTCTAGCTCTATGTTTTCAGTGACAGAGCTGATGTCCAGAGGACGAGCAGTAACCTGCTCCTACCAACCCTGGGACAGGGGAAGGGGCACCTTGGCCTTGTGTTCCACCACTTGGTGACTTTCTCCTCAGGAGCAGCCCATGTGACTGCCTGGATGGAAAGGCCACAGCCACTCAGGAACCTCCCTACCCAGCATGATCCCATTGCTTTACCTGGGTCTTTCTCCTTCTCACCAAACCAAGTCCTGAAACTTTCTTGGAAATTGAGAAAATTAAGTGAAATAAGAACACTGTAGACTACAAGAAAAACTCTTTGCTTATAAAAGGAAAATAAAGATACAGTTCACTGAGACAAAGAGAGCTCTGTGGACGAAGCTGACATTTTCCATTTGGCCTCAACACTTCCCAAGGTTGTGAGCAGGCAGGAAGGTACTTGAGGTCCACAGACCGGCTATATTTGAAGAGCAAGAAGGAGGGTCATCTAGCTCTGGTGTGGTCCCAGAAGGACAGTAGGATATCGTTTTCACTTTCTGGCTGAGGAAACAGTCAGAGAAGATGGTGATGCACCAGAGTGACCCAGTTTATCTGTTGTGAGGCTAATCTAATCCCAGGCATGAACTTTCCAACTTTGCCTCTCATGTAGACCAGTGACTCCAACTATCTCCAATCTTCCAAAGTCTAAGGAGGATCTAGTTTCAAAGGTCATAAATGACCACAGTGCAGGGTCTGCTTTCTGGGATCACCCTGTTGCCTAAGGGGTGTCCAACCACTTTCTAGGCATCTTCATTGTCATTTTGGGCTTCCTCCCCATTCCTGTCTCACTGAAGATTGACTCTAATATATGTTCCAGATTCAGCCAGAAGGACAATATGAAGATCATAGAGGCTGACCACCAGATGAACTGTGTTTGAGCCCCTTTATGAGCATGGTGTCCTGGGGCAATGTGTTTGATCTCTAGGACTCTGTCCTCATCTACAGATAGGTACATAACTGGGGCTCCTAGGGATTTTACGAAGATTAATTATACACTGAAGACCTGAAGTAACCATATCATGCTTCATCCTAGACTCCATCCTCCATCTGCCTCCAGCCTCAAGTAAACCAGAGGCATGAATGAGTGGGCAAAGAACCATGGAAAAAGAAAGCCTGGTCCTGAGGACCACAGACCCCTCTCTTCTCACAAGTAGAACAGATTTGCTTGTAATAATCATCCTCAAATGGACCTGTTTCTGGGATAGGACCATGTTCTGCCTGGGTCCTTGTTCTCTTTTGTGTCTGTGATAGGGCAAGCTGGGACAGGACAGATTGTTCTTACAATTAGGGTCAGGAGAAAGAACCAGCTGGATGGAGTCTGGTGCTTGGATACCCATCAAAACGATCCTTAGAAAGTGAAATCTTGCTGACACACAAGGATGGTGGTATAACCATTTCAGTTAACAGATGCCCAAAGCTCTGTGTAGGAGGATGGAGGGGATTCAGGGTACCTTTTGTGGCCAGAAGGACATGCCTATGGAAGGTGCCCTGTAACCAGTGTTCTTGACTCTTGCCTCGCTTCTGGTCTGGCCTACAGCCCTCTGCCAAGGGTTGAAGTCATAGCCACCTCCCCTTCCAAGGCTGGCTCTGTGGCTGTGCCAAGAGCTGGGCATTAACTCTCCTTCACTTATTTGGAGAGGATGAATTATGCCAGGGTCGTGTTAACCATCATTTGGAGATTGTTTTTGTAGACAGCAAACTCGTTAGAAGCAGGCATTGGAGGTTACACAACAACTATTCGGGCAAGACTCTTGTATACTCAAAATAGACCTGCCAAGGTGAGGTAGTCATTCAATGGCGCTCTGGGGACAGTTTACAGGCTCACCTTTGGAACACGCCGTGGTGAGCGTGCCGTTGCCCCAGCCAGCAACCAGGCCTGCTGTACAGCAGCAGGGCTCGCCCTCACTTAGGTCAGGGTGGTGCTGGGGTGGCTTGATGGAAAGAAGTAGATTGGGCTCCAGAAACATCACTACGTCACTTGCGCTATCTCACCACACAAGGGGCCCAGTGTTAGAACGGGCCCTAAACTCCTCACACATCCAGCTCTATTTCCACCCTGGGCTGTGGCTTGCAGTCTGGTCTCTGAGCTCCCTGGCCAGTCCCACATGCTTTGTGCTCTTCTGTCTGCATGCTGAGAGCCACAGCTGGAGGCTTGTACAGTTTGCTGCTGCTGAGGCTTGTGGCTCCGATGCATGAGCCTGGTTCTAGGCATGTTCGTGGTAAGTGCCAACATGTTCTGAGCACTCCCACGGGAGTGTCCCTTGCAGAGTGAAGAGAAGACTCTGTTCCTTTCCAGATCTACTGAGCAGTGAAGTTTAAGCGGATCTCAGAGACAATTGAAGCCAATGACTACCCAGATTGTTTGATCTACCCCTTAAAAATCATGTTGTGCACCTGTATGGGTTTCCTATGGCTGTCACAACAAAGGACCACAGGCTGCATGCTGAAACAACATACCTTTAATCTCTCTCCATTCTGGAGGTGGGAAGTCCAAAATCAAGATGTCAGAGGGATGGTTTCTCCTGAGACCTGTTTCTCACATGGTCATTCCCCCTGCTTATGTCTGTGTCCTGATTCCCTCCTCCCTTGGAAAACACCAGGCATACTGGATAAAGGTTCTCCAGAGCAGAATATGTATAGTTATCAGCTGCACAATGGCTGTCTTCAGGCAGGAGGCCCAGGAAAACCAAGAGCTGGAAGCCAGAATAAGCTAGACCTATGGTGCAGCCCTGGCCCAAGGCAGAAGATGACAGCTGCTGTGAAAGTCTGTGTTCAAAGGTTAAGAAATCTGGGGTGTGAAGGACCCCATAGAAACAAAACACACCTATTGGAGAAGGGTTGGATGTGCATGTGTGTGTGCGTGTGTGTGTGTGTATGTGTGAACTTCCCCTCCTAATTTGATTGTGTGGGCCCCATCTACCAGGTCCTGCCACTTATGCTCAGGGAAGGTCTCCCTTCCTACTTTTTGACTCACGTGCCCATCTTCCCTGGACAAGCCCTCATGGACACACCCAGACTTGTGCTCTTCCAATTTCCTAGGCTTCTCTCAGTACATTCAAGCTGGCCATTATTCCCAGAAATCTTATTTTGAGTTAATTACTTCTTTAAGGACTCTATCTCCAGTAGACTTACATGGGGCAACACTGGGAGTGAGGGTTTCAACTTCGCAATTTGAGGCAGACCCAATTCATTGCATAGAAATTTCAAAGCTCAGAACACAAGAAACCTGAAATGTAAGTTAGAAGGAGCAAACTAAAATAGTTTGGTAATCTCAGCACATGTGAGAACATTTGATCTTCACTGCTGTATTATTTTTCTCAAAAAAAAAAAAAAAATCACTCCCACCGTGGTTCCACACCCTCTGCTGGCAGTGGCATCAGCTTTGTGGGCCGGGCCTGCATTGATGTCTTCCCATACTGACTTCAGGGACTAAGTGGACACTGGCTGGGGTCAGAACTTTATCTTAGTGATAAGGAAGCTGAAGGGCATGAGGAGGCCTGGCTGGGGAAGGTTAGCTGTGTTGGTGGCCTGAGGCTGGGGAACAAGGACTCTGCGCTTGACCTGAAGGGAGAGTTTGGAGGCAGGGTGAAGCCAGAAGGGAGAGAATTGAGAATCGTGTCTGAGAAACAGAGCTGAGGACTAGAACAAGGGCCACTGGACTCAAGTGGTGACGACAGATGGAGCTGCCAGGAGCCATACCCTAGGTCATCCAGGGACCGAGACAAGCTAGGGCCAAAAATGCTCATGGAAAATCCAAAGCTCCCCTGTAGTGGAGACTGGTGGTAGCACCGAGTGCTGCCTGCTGTGGGTTTCAGAAGGAATGCTGTCCCAAAAGGCAATAGCATTGAGGCCGATGCGACAAGCCAGCTCCTATCCTTGATAGCTTCGGGAAGCCTGGGAGAGAAGTTTAATGAAGTGGCACAGGAAGCCATTCCTGAAGTTCCAGCCTTGCTGCCGGTGTCCGCCAGCTTCTTCTCTACAATACGGATATGGTATAGTCAACCACTCAGTTCTGTAAGCATGTACTGTTACTCTGGGAAAATGAAAGCCATGGCTTTGGAACACACTGAAAATTCTTTAACCTGGCAATTGAGGTCTAGAGACTTTCAGTGTCTCCCTACAACTTGAATCTTCCTTCTTGTCACCTCTAGTCCTCCTCAGCACGTCACACGTGTATGTGTACTAGAAGAGACAGGCCAAAGACTTAATAATATTAATGTATGGTGCTCTAATAGTTCTTAATACTAAGACTAATTTCAGGGTCAGCTGGATAGCTCAATGGACTAAAGTGCCTACTTAGCCAGAGCTCAACAGTGAGGTTCGATACCCCATGTGTTGTGCTGGGCCCACCCCCAGGGCATACTGAGACAGCAATTGAGACTGGGCATGGTGGCGCTTGCCTGTAATCTCAGAACTTGGGAGGCTGAAAACAGGAGAATCACTAGGAGTCTGATCTACATAGTGAGACCCTGTGGACTCTGCAGACCCTGCCCTAATTACAGAAAAGAAAAACAAATGAATGGTTTCAAACAGTACCATACATAGCCTAAACTGATTTTTGTGAAATAGCTGCAAAATAAATCATATTTAAAATGAATGTGGAAAGGATACAGTTAAAGAAGAAAAATATAATGCACATCCAGCTGTATGTCACAAATTTTTGAAATTTGTTGAGCATCGCTTTATGACTAAATGTTACAAATATTTCTCATGTGGGAAAAGAATATGTTTTCCCAACTTTTATTAATAAGGTAAGTTGTCAATTTGGCCTGCTTTTCTTGCTTTATATATGTTTAAGGATGCTATTAGCAGTACTCAAGTTTAGAATTTTTCCTTTTTTTTTTTTTTTTGGCAGAACTGGGGAATGAACTCAGGCCCTTGGGCTTGCCAGGCAAGCACTTATTCTACTGACCATCTCCCCAGCCCCTTTCCATGTTATTATTTCCTTCGTATATTTTGTTTCATCCATTGATTTCAATTGCTCTGTGGCTTTAGGTTTATGTTTACCTCTTATGTGTCCTATAATTGAATTTGTTTTTTCATTTTTATTCATATTGGTGATCCTCCTATCTTAGGGAAGAGTTTTATTTTCCCTTATATTCAATATGATTAGAATTCTTATCACCAATATTACTATTAAGTTTATATTTGCCTTATTATTGTTTCTTTTCTGCCTTATTTTGGATATATTATTTTAAAATATGATTCTACTGTTATCCTTTTACTTGTGTTAAAGATAATATCCTAACTTTATTCTATTAATAGTTATCTATTTCAAAATGCATGTATAAGAATGTCTAATCCTAGGGCTGGCCAAATAGCTCAGTGGATTAAAGTGCCTGCAAACAGCTGGGGGTTCAATCCACAGCCTGTTGTGCCCGTCCCACCCCTGGGGTGTGCTGAGACAGCGATTGAGACTGGGTGTGGTGGTGTGCACCTGTAATCCCAATCTTGGGAGGCTGTAAACAGGCAGATCACTACACGTTCCATCTAGCAGTAAGACCCTGAACACCCTGTAGACCCTTCCCTAAAATATATTCTTTAAAAAGTTTAATCTTTACTAATCTCTTGTCATCTCAAATGATCTATTGGCATACTTAATTTCTAGGTTAATAGCTTTAGATGTGAATTTCCTGTGACCCCAAAGAAAGATGAGTTTTTCAAGATTCTTCATGTATTTGGAGTCTTTCTAAGAGGTTGAAGCCATTTTTGTTTTTAAAATTTGATGTTCTTTTGGTTAAAGAAGACCTATTTTGTAAGCTTAATGGCTGAGACACTCTAGGTAGATCCTTGCTATCCTCAAGTCATTGTACGGCTTCCTGACTCCTGTCCCAGTTCAGCATTCCATTTCAAATGTGC
This sequence comes from Ctenomys sociabilis, assembly GCA_004027165.1. Classification (NCBI taxonomy): domain Eukaryota; kingdom Metazoa; phylum Chordata; class Mammalia; order Rodentia; family Ctenomyidae; genus Ctenomys; species Ctenomys sociabilis. The sequence continues at coordinate 8,755 of PVKA01036827.1, forward strand.
CGCTGCTGCTGTTACCTATCACTTGTCTCAGAGAGGGTCCACAGTACTTTGGCAGTGGTATCTAGTAGTTCCTTTGGAAATTATTCACCAATGAAATGCATTTCAGGCTCTTCTTGCCTAGAATAAAGAATTGAAGAAACAAGTCAAAAGCAATGCCAAACATTTATTTAAAAGGCAAGAGGTCAAGGGATAAGGGCAAAACTGGTTCTGCAGAGCGAATTTGGGCCAAACAAAAGTGGAAACTGTTTTCGTAATGTTTTGGTATCGTATAAGGTAAGGTGCATACATGATATTATACTTACATACATTATTATAGCAGATGTCTCTAATCAGTGAATTAAGAGAGTGTAGCTATATGCTTATTTTTTATAGATGAATTATATCACAGATTCAATAATTAATACTTTCTACCTTGCTATCTTCCTAGTGGTCGTCCATAGTACTAGAAGCCGACGCATCCTACTTATTCTCTCCATCCAGTTTTGCCCAGCTCAGCTGTCATCTCAGCAGGTGTGGAGATGGCAAACTTGCAAAAATGCATATTGGTCCCCACAAAGCTATAGGCAAGAATCAAGCAGAGAAAGCTATTCAGTTGCAAACAAAGCCACATCTTAGAGAAAATAAAGGACTTTTGAAGAGAAGAGGGACGAAGGCCGGTGGGACCTCCATGCACTTTCCGCGCCTCCCTTCCACCATGGGGGTGATTGTTTAGTGTTTCTGTTTCTCCCATTTATTATTGTGTTTGGGGTAGGAATGGGGTGAATAACTTGTCTTTTAAGTTTAAGTTTGTGGGTTCCTAGACCTGACTTGGATGAGACAGTGGAGCTTACAGAGCCCACATGACAGTGAGACAGGCTGTGCTGCCACCCACCCTCCTCAGATCTGCTGCTCTGGGAGCTCTGGCTTCTCAGCTACTTATCGACATGGATTAATATGGACTCAGGTGAAGGGTGGCAAGCACTGTGTAAGGTGCTCTGCGTAGTGGGGACTTCCTGCTGCCTTTGGGTCTGCTCTCTGCCCCATGATCCCCCAGGAAGCCCGCAGGAGCTGCTCCAAGGGCTCAGATAGCTCCCTCTGCACTCCCTTCACTCACTCCTGCAGCCAAAACTAATTGTAGTTTTCTCAACTTAGTTTTACTCCTTAGTTCATGGGGTGAAGCTGATCCTCATTGTTTTTCACTTTGAAAAATGACACATAGAAATACTCAGCTGGACTGAAACCCAGATGTCTTCCTGCAGAGAGCATGGTACCTGCCTGTCATACCCACTCCTGTCCTTGTCCCCCAGCTCCATCAAGTATGGAATTGGAGGGGAAATCCCTAGGCCTGACTGGCTGCAGTCTCTGTTGGTTTTCAGGGTTGTTGTAAACTTGGGATTTGAAGGCTGGGACTGGGTCTCTGTCCTTGGCTTGCTCAGGGCCATTTTCATGCTCACATGCCATTCTTTCTTTGTGGCCATCTTTCTCCAAACTTCCCTGCTCACGAGGGTGTCATTCTTCTTGGATTAGGGCTCATTCTGATGAAAGTCTGGGAATCCGACTTTCTCCATCCAATCTCATCTCCAAGCAAGCTCACATTCTGAGGTACTTGTGTTCAGATTCAGTGTTAGCCAGTTTTCCACCACTACCATTCCTGTCTGAGATAATAAGATAGTGAACTTATAAGGAACAAAGATTTCTTTTGGCTCTCAGTTTTGGAGGTGTTGTGCCATCAGCATGTGTCCTGTTGCTATGTGCCTCTGACAAGGCAGTCATCCTGGGAGTGTATGGTGGGAGTGAAAGTTGAACAGAGCCTTACCTCATGTCAGAGAGTAAATGAGAACAGAAGGGGCCATGTCCCACAATCCTCCTCAAGGCAATGATCCCCAGTGACCTAAATGGTTTCCACTGGACCCCTACCTCCTAACACTTTGCCAACTCTTACTAGCCTTATCCTGGGGACCAAGAGTTTTTTGTAGAATATTCAATATCCAAACTGTAACAGATATCAACATATGAAACTTAGGGGGACACATTTCAGCCTCTAACCCCAGCATATGTCCAGTTCATAACACGGCACCTGGCTCAAAAACAGACCTATGCAATATTTGGAGAATTAATAGCGAATGAAGGTGTAAGCTGCAATCTATTTTATCAACAAGCAAAGTGTGTTTAAGGTCCCAGATTTTTACATTATACCAATAATTCTGCACTGGAAAATCTAAAAGAGGTGTTACTAAATGCTCATGGTAGTCATAAAAACTTTAGTAAAGTGTAGCAGAGGGTGTCTCACTTTAACTTACGTGGCTTCCTGAAGAACACTCCAAGATAAACCAGTCACGAAAGTACCACGCAGTAAATGGCTGCGTTGAACCTGCGCAGGGTCATTACCCAAACATAGTTAAATTTCAGAGGAAACCTGCCCAGAGAAGTGGCTTGGGCTTCAGTGGCTGCTCTTGACCTGGTGCTAACCAGATGCCCATTGGCTACCTGGTCCCTGCGGCTCCCAGGGGCATCTCTGGTTTAGGAGCAATTCACCTCTCTGCCCTCTGCACCATCAAGGCTCTGGTTGGGAGGTATCCCCCATATGCCTCTCCCACCAGCCCCAAGATTGGAGGAACTGTGTTTGCCATTCTGAAATTTCAACACACATGTTCCCATTTTATATATGACATGTATCATAGTGACTTTCCTCTTTGTGGGAACAAAATATTTGACTCTCAAAACTTAAGTCAGGAAAAGTTTTAGTCCGCAGTTTGTGCAGGGTTGAGTGCATTGTCAGCTGACACCCAGACCAGAGGGCGAGGCAGAGGAAGGTGGTGGAAGTAAGCTGCTCACGACGTGGTGGACAAGAAACAGGAAGTGAAAAGGCAGAGTCTGGAGAGAGATAAACACTGCCACGCCGTGCTTCTCATGACCCAGCTCTTCCAACCAGAAAAGCTTCCCATCAGGCCCCGCGATCCACTCACTCACCTCCAAAGGCCCCACCCAACAGTGCATGGGGCTCTTGGGAGCCGTGTAGGTACAACCACAGCCATACATATTCGCCCAAGCAGAGTCATACAGCACGTGCTGTTTTACCAGTTGAACTTGCAACTTAACCAATCATCTGTGAAGCAATCATATGTGATGCCATGATAGGATGCAACTTTCCCTGGGGCCCCAGGGAAAATTGATGGATCTGTATCACTGCCAACATTATTAGTGATCTTCGCTACACATATGTGTTTGTATGACCACTTCCTGACTCAATGCCCGGAAGAGGTGCTGTGTCAAAGTGCGATTTATCTAAGGTTCTGACAATGTCCCCCAGAGTCTTGGGCCTGTGTCTCTCTCACCAATGCCTCTTGACCTTTGTCTGCTTACAGCCTAACACCAGCCAATCTCCTTTTAAAATCTTGCTATCTCCACAGACAAATCAAAATCTCCCTGGTAGTATAATTTATATTTCCTAGCAACATGACTGTTTGGGGCCATCTGCATTAGTTTCTTCCCTATTCTTTTATTATTAAACACATTAAAAGCTGCTTCTGAGTTTGTTTGAGTATAATAGTGTTAAAATCATCTTTATGTGTGTTTCTTATTTCAAAAATATTAGTTTCAAAGTTAGTTTCTATACATCTGATTTCTGGGTAAAGTGAAATTATATTGTGAGTCTCAACATTGGATGATTTTCAGAAAAATTCAGTTTCTGTTTCAGATTATTTATAAGTGTATTTATTTTTCTTACCATCTCATTAATTCTAGACATTATGAAGCTGCAGGTAAAACAAATATTTCCACTTTTTTTTCCTCATGCCCCAATGCAAACTTCAAATTATTTGTCTGCCAGTCTCTCCATTGCCTCTTTCTTGATGCCATTTCTGCGTTTGTGGATGTGTATGGCTCTTTTCTTTCCTTTTCTTTACATTCTCTGAGGATTTCTCCACTTGTCCTGACCAGACAACGAACATTGCCTAGATTATTTGGGGAACTGAAGGGGACAGTGGGGCCCTGGCTCCTGCTTTCTCCCCTGGCCTTCCTCCTTCCACTCTTTGGCATCTGGCTGAGAAGTGAGAAGCTTTTCTTGTTTCTGTGCTTGTGCCACGATGTCCAATCACAAGCCCAAAGAAGCAGCACCAAGTAATCAAAGTCAGAAGCTTCCAGAATGGTAAGCCAAAATAAACCTTTCCTCCTTATTAGCTGCTCTGTCTTGAGAATTTACTACAGTGATGTAGGCTGACTAGCACAGACTATTTTATCTGCTTAGAGTTATCACACTTAGGTGCAGTCTTCAGCTGTGTTTGCTTCTGAGGAGAGATGGAGATATCTGCACTACTGGTTGATACTAGGTTGTCATCACTGAGCAAATGGATTTTGAAAGGATGGAGGGAAAAATGATTGGTGGCCCAGTGACTACTGTGGGTCCTGGGATCCTGTTTCTTCTTCCTGCTATACAGAATTTTTCCACAGGCCATGATTGTTGTTTTAGCTCAGGTTTGCATTTGACTCGCAGTGACGAGTCCCACTCAAGAGTGCTCTAAATGGATTGCTTCGCCTGGACTGTTGTTTCTGATGTTCTCTTACTCTTGGGTTTGGGTTTAGAGTAGTGAGACTGTCAGAACCAAGGTCTGAATTCTTGTGGTCTTTCCCAAATGGTCGCAAGATGGACATGCATGATCGGGAGTGAGGAGGAAGGGATGGACAGCAAGACCACACCATCTCCAGGTGTCCCTGTAGCATCTGCTGTTACTACGAGGGGTATGTGTCAGCTTCCTGTCTACTCCACGTTCTTAACTCTCTTCTTACTAATAACCCTTGTGTTGTTGCTTAGTCCAATTTTGCTTTGTTTGTTTTGTCTTCTGGGGACTTTTAGGAGTACTCAGATGAGCCTGGAGCACACAGAAATCTCTCCATTGTCTCTTTCTTTGATGCCAATTCTGCATCAAAGTCTGGAAGTCTGAAATTGAGGTGTCCTCTGTGCTGTTCACAGTCCCCAGAATGTGACTGGATGCCGGGGGAGAATTTAGGAGAATGTAACCACTACTGCTTGAATATCTGCTATACTTCAGGTACTTTTCTAAATGCCTCACCCACATTGGTATATTTTACCCACAGGAGTATATTGGTATATTTTTACCACATAGGAGATAGATGCTGTCATTGTATGCATTTAATAGAAAAAGAAACAGAAGCACAGAGAGGCTGAGGAACTTGCCCAAAGCTACACAGGAAACAGAATGCAAGGAAACAGGGATCTAGTTGAAGGTAGCAGGCTGCTTCCCAGGCTCATCCTGTCCAGGACACATCTGTAAAGTAAACCCTAAGTGACTCTCACTGCCACAATGTGATAGTAACAAAAAGTATGCAACCACTTAAACCAACATGGAGAAGGCCGGCATCTGTTTGAAGCCAGAGAACCAAGCAGGCCAAGCTGGAGGCTGTGGATCCCCCTTCCTTCCATGTGTGGATCAGGTTAAAAACCCAGCCATCTTCTTCCTCCTTCCTTCTGTTTATGGATGCTTCCCAGTGATCAAAGCTGCTGTGTGGCCTAGGGTGAGCCCAGCTGTGAGAGCACTCGGGAGCCTGGCTTCCCCCAGCCTGGCTGTCTGCATGGTTCATTTGTCCTTGAAGAAACACAGCCTCATGCCCTGCCATCTACACAGTGTAGCCTCAAGAGAAGTCAGGGACAAGGGACCTGGGTTCAGCTCATCTGGATCCTCAGCTTCTACCTCTATGCCAGGTTTGGGTTCCTTTGAAGGAGCTGGTTCATCAAATCAGCTGGGCACATGTGGATCCAGATGTCATTTGATGGCAGGCACAAGGAGTGTGCCTTTTCCTCCCAGAGGAGAAACCTGTGGGCTTTTCCAAAAGCCACGATGGCTACTTCAGAATGCAGAGCCCTGCTTTAACTTCCTGTCACTGCTCATATCTGGCTAGACATGGAGCCACTTATACCAGCACTGCCAGGTGGGGTGGCTCATGCTGAGGTATGAAGATGTGCTTGGGGCCTTAGAGGCATTTGGGAGCCTTAGAGAGGCCTGGCTAAGGGCATGTGCTCTGAGGCCTTTTATTTACCTCCCACTTGCCCCTACTGCCCCAGCCCAACAAGAGCCTCATTACCTCTGCTGGAAAGGTAGCACAGGCTCAGCTTTGCTGAAGTAGCAGATATGAGATCATCTCAGTAGTTACCCCAGCCAGGTTGCCTGTCTTGTTTCCACAAGGTTGACTGTGGCTCTAGCTCCAGCTGGTCTCCAGGAAAGCTCTCCTCCATGTAGCAGTTCACAGATTTGCTGCTTGAGTCTCTGTCTCAGCTCTAAGTGAAGCCCTCCCTGGTACAGATGAAGGAATGTGCACCAGGAACTTTTGTGGTTAATGACTTTAGACCAGAAACAGCATACACTTTCCGCATGTATTTCCCTGGCAGGAACTGGTCATGTGGCCAAACCTCCTTTCAACATCAGAACTTATGGCCCATTGCAAAGCTGAAGGCAGAGGAGAGCACATACTGATGAGTGTCACCTGCTGCCCACAGAGCCCAGAACCAGCGTCCTTGGGTAGAGCTCCACCCTGCTTTCTCTTGGAGGTGTCCAAGAGAAAACTTCTGCAACAGTCAGATTCAGGACCATGGAGTCTTGGCAAAGAAGGGACTTGGAGGCCACCAGCCCAATTCATCCCAGGTCAAGATCATTTTACATTAGTTCTGAGTAATGGCTTCCAAATATTCTTCTGGCTGCTTTCAATGATGGAATCTCATTAGTCTATGAGCAGAAAAGTTCCATGCTGAGACATGACAACTGGAGAATTCCACCTTGCTGTAAGTCTCCCTTCTTTCCTGGCACGGCCAGCTACAGGCTTAGTTCTCTTTCCTTAGACAGAACTGGCCCTGTCACACCCTTCTAGGACCTTTGCGATGCCTTAGCTCAGCTGTATGAGCCCATCCCATCTCCACCTCTCCAGGGTCCTTAGGCTCTGTCTCCCCAAACAGCTTCTGGGCGACCTTGCTGTTTTCCTTTTACTGTGGCACTCAGATTCCCCTTGGTCCAACCATTGCCAAATTAAGGGGTACTGAAGCTCTTCCAAGTGCTGTGTGGGTCAGTCCATGTCTCCCAAGCCCATATTCACATTTCCAGCAGGTGCATCATGTTCTAGGCTGACATTCCATCTAGAATTGCTGGGATGTGAAGCTTGAAACTTGCCTCCTTTCCCTTCCAGATTCCTGTGGTTTGTAGATAGAATGGTTGGGCATGCATATCGGGGCCAACAAAATAGCCTTGGTCTACATGGCATACACAGAGCTCGTGTTAATGGTCTGAAGGATGAGACTGGGTCTTCCCATTCTCTACTGTGGACAACAGGAGAAAAGGTGAGCCTGACTTAGCTATTGCACTTGTTTGATGCTAAGGAAGTTGGAACACACACACACACACACACACACACACACACACACATGCACACACACACACACACACACACACACACACACACACACACACACACACAGCTTAGAGTCAGAAGTCCTGAGCTTGACAATTGTGCTTGGATAATACTTAGGTATCTGCTCAGAGGTGGTGGCTTAGTCTGTCTTTCTAAATCTGGCGTTCCCTCCTAGGTGAGCCAGGCTGACAGGTTCTTTAATGTTCCAGAGTCCTTTGTGCAGAGGAAAGTGTATACACTTGGATATCTTTAACTTAATTAAAATGTAATGAATTTTGGATTTTAACAAGCAATAAATATTTTATATATTAACAATCAACATTTCTCTAACTATATCTTCCTAATGTAATTTTTAATTATAAATATAATAAATTTCCTTTTTTTTAAAGCTAAGGCTTTCTTATAGAGCTATGTCTTTGGCCCTTTTTAAGGGATTTGTTGTTTGCTTGTTTGGTTTTTGAGACAGAGTCTTGGTAAGTGGCTAAACTGCCGGGGCTAAGCTCAAACTTATCAATATCCTGCCTCAGCCTCCCAGAGTCCTGCGATTGCAGATGTATACCACCATTCCCAGCTAAAATTTCCTAACCTACTTAATAAAACTTTCCAAACACTCAATTAAAAGCACAAGACCAATTACTAGCCTGTCTTTTGTATCTGAAATGCTTTCAGCAGAGGCTTCTGGGAGGTGCTCACATGTGGGCCTCCTCTCTGCTGAGTGTCTGGAAGGATTCCATAGCCCCTGGCGAGTTGGCCAAGCTGACCAATGGCACAGAGGTTCAAGGTGACTCTTCTGGGCCAATTTACAAAACAGTCAGAACAAGCCCCCCAATCTGCTTTCACTCTGCCTCTGTGTATTAGCTATCTATCACTGCATAACGAATCACCACCCAAACATAGTAGCTTGCAGCAACAGAAGTTTATTCTCTTATTTATTTTATTGAAGAACAAATAGCAATGAGACACTTTCAAGACAAATTAACAGGACAGATTCGATAAAGTAATACACTGCAAACTGTTTTGTAATGTTTTGGTATCATACAAGCTGCATACATGATATTATGCCTACAGACATTATTATAGCAGATGTCTCTAATCAGTGAATGAAAAGAGTGTAACTATATACTTATCTTATTTTTATAGATGAATTATATCACAGATTGAATAATTAATACTTTCTACCTTGTTATCTCCCTAGTGTTTGTCCACAGCACTAGAAACCAACTTAATGTCTTGTCCAACCACTATTAGTGCAAATCTTGCTTCTCATAGAATTATGCAGAAGCATGGCATATTTATCCTAACTGTACTGTTTATACACACACATCATGATTTTTCCTTTGTATACCCCCTTTTTTTTTTGTCTAGACCTGTCAAAGATGAGTACTCCATTGTCATTAAACCAATTTAGGTGCCTGAACTTGGTCACACAATCCAACACAGTCCAGCATTCCACAGTAATAGTAAGTTATCCGAAGAAGTTGTTGACTGTAGCCATTTACAGCTCAACTTATTATTATGGCCCCGTGTTATATACGTCATTTTTATTATTCTGCTTGATGGTTAAGACCAAGACCTATATACCAAAAGATGTAGCTTATGACTTTGGTGGGTCAGGAATTCAGACATGACTTAGCCTATGGTTCAGACTCAGTGTCTCTGAAGGAGTTCCAGCTGAATTGGGGGCCTGGGCTATGGTCAGCACTTGGCTAGGGCTGCGGGATTTACTTGTCAGTCATGTGGCTGTCAGCATGAGGCCACTTTTCTGACTGGTTATTGGATCCTGCTCACATGGTCTCTTCCAGGGTGGCTTGAGTTTTCTCTCAGTGGGGCAGCTGCCTTCCCTGGGAACAGGTCACTCGAGACAAAACAAGGAGTAAGCCATGATGTCTTTGGGGAGCAGGTTGGTGGCTTTGGGGAGACTGCAGCTTGCTCCTTCTGGAACATTCTATTCATTGCAGTGAGTCATTATGGTGCATAATCCCCACCTCAGGGAGGACAGTGAGACACTTAAATCTTGGAGGGAGGAGATTAAAGAGTTTGTGAGTGCATTTTAAGACCCCCACACAGGTTACTGGAAAGGCCACCTCTCCAACCACACTATACCCTGGCTCCTGGGTGACTTAGTCTAGCAGTGTCCTGACTTAGCTGGGATATCCCCAGAGCACAGGGAAGAAATAAATCTGTGTTGGGTGAAGGCACTAGAATTTTGAGATTATCTCTAATTATAGTATAACCTGACTGGGAGTTGTTTTGAGACATAAACATAGAGGAAATTACAATTGTGATTTCCCTGAGCTCAAATGTTATTTCACATTATCTAGGCTGTTGGTAAAATGTCCTTTTTTACATTGACCTGGGACTTCAATAATGACTTTGGCAGGTGCACAGCATCCCAGGAGAGGAGCTGGGATTTGGGACTAGGACAGGTCTGAATGTCCATGTTGTCCGTGCCAAGCCACTGGCTAAGCCTCTCTGGTAATGAAGTTCTATTTGTTACATCCGGACTTTTAAGCCTTTGCCTTATAAAATCTAAATTCAAAGATCTAGTGTTTTGCAACTTGGTATCTTTCCCAGAAATGATGTATTTTTAAAAATTTTTATGGCTGGCAGTACCTAAATGATTGTCCTGTCATTATGATAAATTGGCCTACTCTATAAATATTAACTGGGAACTTATACATGCCTTATCAATATCACATTATAATTAGTGGGGTCATCTGGAAGTTCACTATGTGAGGAGATGAGAGATAGAGTGTGTGCCGGGCTTAGCTAATTAATCATCCATGGCTGATTAATTAAATGCTCTGGGGTTCTCTGTGTAATTGGACTGCAATGGTGACTGATTTTTTAAGCGTGATTACATGATTTCTTTATATAATGTGCATGTTTGCAAGAATTACTTTAGCTTATTATATTCTTTGTTTATTCCTCCTTATCTATTTTCTATTATGATACTGAGAAACATACCTCTAAGCTTTGTAAATAGACATATATTTGCCTATATAAAATAAAAACAAAACATAAATTTTACTTATTATAACAATAAATCTAAAATAAATCTAAACGACATGTCCCATGTTGTCCTAATGTGTACATTCTTTTGTACATGTAATGTTAACTTTGCTCTTTTAAAGATTGTTATGAATTCATTATTTTTACAAAATTAACTTGTTTCAAGTGACCTTAATTACTACTGTGCTTTCTCTGTCCTGCTGTCTTTTCAAAAATTTAAAAAATTTTGAAGAACTTGTATGAATCACACATACTAACGGAGCACGGTGTGGTATCTGAGTACATGTACACAGGCTGTACAGATCAAATCCATCCTCTCTCAAGCCACTCTCATTCCTCTTTCCACAGTCTCTAGGAATTGCTTCTCAACATTCAGTGACCTTTCATTTTAGCTTCAGCGTATAAGAGAGAACATGTGGTCCTGGGCTACATCTAGTCTATTCCCTTAACGTGATGTCTTCTAGTTTTCCAACCATTTTCTCCTAAGTGACCTGATTTCATACTTCTTTGTGGTTGAATAGTATTCCATCATGTATGTTTAGCACATTATTCTGCAGACACAAGAGCCATGTGGCCTGTATTTATTGTCATAATTTTCTTCTGTCAACATGACTTGGCTATGAGGTGCCGAGATAGGCTAGTCAATCTTTCTGGTTGATTATGTGAGGGTTTCTGAGTGCAGTTAGCTTGGTTCTACACACTGAGAAAAGCAGATGTTGGGGCCACAGTGGCTGGACCTCATCAGGCCAGCAGAAGGCGGACAAGAACAAAGACACTGACCTCCACCCACGGAGGGAGCTCCGTGACTCCGAGGTTCTTTGCCTTTAGACTTGAACTGAAGTACTAGCTCTTCCAGTCCTGAAGCCCATTGCCTTTTTGGCTGGATCTGTCCTCTTGGCTCCCTAAGTCCCTCAGTTATGACTTCTGTTCCCATCCCATGTGATCCTTGTCCTATGGCAGCCTCTGATCCATCTGGGTGGTGTGTGTCCCATTCATTCTGTCACTTGCTGTCTCCATGACTAAGCACTTTCCTCCTTCTGAGAATCCTGTATCAAAGTGTGGGGCAGCTGGACATGTCATTGTCATGGACTCTTGCAGCTGAAATTGGCCAGCTTGGCTTGCTGCAGGCCTCACATCTCTTGCCCTGATGAGGAGCCAGAGATCTGCAATTTTTGTCTTGGCTCCTCAAGCTCTTCCTTCCCACAATGTCTAGTGTAGCTCCTTGGAATGACTCACAACCAGCTTCCATCACTACAACACAAGGGTCACACCTGTATGACACAGGGGTCACCCCATGTGGCCTGGATCCTGAAAGTCAGCCTATGGTAGTTGATACATTGTGTTAACTTGACTGAATGGGCTCTGCCAGTTCCAAGTGGTACCCCCTCCACAAGGAGGGCAGGGCCTAACTTGGGGCTATTGAGCTGGCACTGGGGTGTGACTGGGCTCACCCTGGAATGTGATTGGTTCCACCATAGGGCCATGGCTACCTCAGAGTGACTCAGCACAAAAAGTGTATATAAAGTAGTTGAGGAAGGCTTCCTGGTGACCCTGCTCCACTTCCTTGGAGAAGTCCCAGTCTTCAGAGGAGTTTGGTCTTCACAGCCAGGCCACTTCAGAGGAGCTCTGATCTTCGCAGTGGAGCGCTGGTCTTCGCAGTCAGCATAGACAGAAGAGAGAGGCTTCATGGATGCCATAGCTGCTGCTCCTCCTCTGCTCTTCATTGTTTTCTGCCCCCATGAACTATTGTTTTTTATTTATTTATTTTTTTATTTTTTATTTTTTTTATCTTTTTTTTCCATTTATTTTTATTTTATTAAAATACAAATGTCAATCAGACAGTTTCAAGACACCTTAACGATACAGAGTCGATGAATTAATACATTGCAAACTGTTTTCATAACGTTTTGGTATTGTACAAGGTGCATACATGAAATTATATTTACAGGTTTTTTTATAGCTGAATTATATCAAAGATTCAAGCCAGCTATCCCCCTACTGGGAATTTTCCCAAAGGATTTGGATACACTGTATCATAGAGATATATGTATACCTATGTTTATAGCAGCACAATGTGTGATAGCAAAATCTTGGAAACAACCAAGATGTCCATCACATGAAGAATGGTTGAAAAAGATGTGGTATTTCTATATAATGGAGTATTACTCATCTATTAAGAATGATAAGTTTGAAGCATTTATACTGAAGTGGATGCCACTTGAACATATACTCATAAGTGAAATAAACCAGACACACATGTGTAAATATCGTATAGTCTCCCTAGTATAACAAGCGAAAAGCAGAAATACAAAAGGAAATG
>PVKA01036828.1:0-21473 GCA_004027165.1 Ctenomys sociabilis
GTTTCAGATCTTGAAGATGCCAGAGCAGCTAGTGAAAAGGTGAGAAAGGATCTCTTAAAAACAACAAGAATGCAGGAAAAAATAATCCATCACCTGCAGGATGACGCCAGAATGAACAATGTGAGAATAATTGGTATCAACGAGAATGAAGGAGTCAATACAAATGACATAAAAAGAATATGGGAAGAAATAATAGCAGCTTTATCGTCTTTTTTAAATCAAAATCTTATGAAGTGTTTGAAGTGTGAAACAATGGGACATATGAGAAAAGATTGTAGAAAAAGATAAGATAAAAAGAAAAAAAGGAGGGAAGAATAACAAGAATGCACCTGAACTGCATATGAGATTTGGAAAATATGAACATTGAGCTAAAAAAATGCCACTCCAAATTTGATAAGTATGGCCAACCCTTAAAATCACAAAGGACACTGGAGAATGGGACTTCCTGCAGGGGACTTTAATTCAGGGTATCTGCAGTTTCCATTCACAGCCCAAATTTCAATTAAAAGCAGGGCCTCAGATCTTTTCCATACAATCCTTGGAAGTAGAAACTCAGCTTTAGATCTGATGGCTGTGAAAAACTGGCTTTTGTTCCAAGATTGAGGAGTTCACAAAATTAAAATTGGAGTTTTTAGTCCTATTCCAAAAGATAGTATAGATCTGATTGTAGAAAGGAGTGTCCTGTACCTGCCTGGCAAGCACAAAGCACTAAGTTCAAGTTCTGGAACTAAAAGGTAAAATAAAATTATACATGTTTGGATTCTTATTAACCAAACATAAATAGTTAGAATTAATTTTAGTGTATTCAGAATGCAGACACATCTAAATACTTAGCAATTAAAACTTCCTCACCTATAAAACTCAGAGTATGCTAATAATATAAAGGAACATACTGAGACAACAGATTGAATTAAAAAGATTCTTGAATAAGTATAAAATATATCTTAATTGTAACTCAATATGACTGAATAGAAGAGGGGCTACATTGGAGATATGCACAGATAATCAACTGAAAGCATGAATATTTGGAAGAAATCAAGTAACATAATCCTGATTTTGTGCAGAAGTATGGCTAGCTTCAAGCAAACAGGACAGACTTTGTGTACAAGGCCTCTTGTCTCTGCTGCCTTCTTCTACACAGAAGGACACAGCAGGCCGGCACTGAAATTTACCAGTGCTGTTCCTCCCTTTTCTCTTTTCTTTTCTTTTGTTTCTTTTCTTTTCTTTTTGCTTTCCTTTCTTCCCCTTCTTTCTTTCTTTCTTTCTTTCTTTCTTTCTTTCTTTCTTTCTTTCTTTCTTTCTTTCTTTCTTTCTTTCTTTCTTTCTTTCTTTCTTTCTCTCTCTCTCTCTCTCTCTCTCTCTCTCTCTCTCTTTCTTTTCCTTCCTTCCTTCCTTCCTTCCTTCCTTCCTTCCTTCCTTCCTTCCTTCCTTCCTTCCTTCCTTCCTTCCTTCCTTCCTTTGTTTTCTTCTCATGTGTCCTAGAAACTACCTGGAACCCATAGGGACTGCAAAGTTACGTATGGCACCAGAAGGACTCCACTTTCTTCCCTGATCTGATACCAGTGGTTTGAGCAAAGGTCTGCACATAAGGTGTGCAGACAGCAGCATAACCCTGTGGGACAGTAGGCTGATGCAGGACTGATTGCTCTTGGGCTCTCTCCATGGTGGAGGCAGAAGCAGTGAGTCAGTATGCTTAAGTGTGGCTGGGGCAGCAGAGAAGATAATGAGTAGAACTTCTTGACTCGTCCTGCCTTGCCACTAGGGATTTGCAAGAATTTATAAACCTTTTCATCCTAGATGGGGGGGGGGGCTCAGTGGAATAAAGGCTTGCCTGGGGGAGGGGTGGGACAGGAGTAAACACACCAATACAAAGCTATAAAGTGATCTTATTGTTATGTAGCAATTATAGTCCCAGTGTATTCTTGGCTCTTACATTAGTAAAAGAAGAACCTGACTGGTGAGGCCTGATCTTCAGTCCTCTGTGATAAATTCAGAGGTTAGATGTGTCCGCTGGTGTTTGAGTTCTTTTCCCCTGGCTCAGGGTGATTGAATAGTTTGAGACTGAGACTGCTGGACCACCTTCTCATGCCCTCTCTTGCCAGAGCTATGCTTGGTCTCCACTGTGCTCCTGTGGCCATAGGTTTTCTTCTGTCTTACAATCAGGAGCCATGAATTTATTTGAGTGGTGGTGGTGGGGGACACTACAGTTTGTCAATTACCAAGTCTTCCACTGATTCTCAAGTGGGACTTTTGGATGCCTGTCCCAGTCCCTGTGTGGTAATCTATGCTCTGTCTGCATCTCTTCCAGGTAAGGGCACCAAGGATCTCCTGGTGCTGCATCTCTTCTCCACCTTGCCTGGTATGCTAGCCTCACACTATGAAAACTACTCATCTTGGAAGTCCAGCTGTGCTTACAGATTTCTGTGCTCAGTGGGTTTATGTTGGCAGTGAGATAATTCTAGGGTACCACTATCATGTGGACTTATGGAAAAGTGTAAGCCAGACACAGAGCTCCCTAGGGCTAGGGAGAAGTGGGAGCTTCTGTAGTCTGGAAGAACATGAGATTCTTTTCTCCTCCCCTAGATCACACTAGTCACAACCTTAGCCATGCCGGTGACATGGTGGACTCCATATTTCTCAGTGTGTGTTTTTGAGACACTAACAAAGACAGTGCACTTCCTTTTTAACCAAAACTCCTCAATCCAAACTCAGTCACTGGTTTCTCAGTGATCCCTAGGCTTTTGGTTTCTTTAACTCTGACCTGTGTATATGTGATCTTCTGGCTTCATTCTCCTGTTGTGAAGGCAGATTGGACAGGAAAGTCCTGGGGGATGATTACTAGGTGAGCCTCTATCACAGCAACGTCGGTGCCAGTTCCACAGCCAGTTTCCTCCCAGAGCCTTTAAACATTTCTTGATAGCCTAGTTTCCTTGGATCCGAGATGATAACAGTGCTGGAGTGAAGCACTGCTCTGAACTACCCGCTACTGAGCACCTCCATGCTGGAATTCATCTTCTAGGATTCTTCATCAAGTATCCTTTGCACCAGTTTCTTTGTTTCTCCCTGTTTCTGAGGGCCTGAATTTGTCCATGTGCAGACTCTGAACATCTGCAGATGAATTCTTCCTCTGCTTAGTCGTGATTCTCGCTTCAAAAGGCGCTTTTCTAACTGATCCAGTCATAGCCTGAACGTTTCCCAAGTGGATTGAACCAATGTTGAATCTATGGCTTCTTAGGTAGTGAGAAATAAGTTGATGAAGCAGGTCCCTGGAGTGTGGCTTTGAAGGTTATGTGATTTCCCTGGTTTCTTTCTCACTGGCTCTTTCCCATTTTCTCTGCTCCTGGATGAACACAGGTTGTCAATCAAGGAATTTGTAGCTTGGAACCAAACGTCTTGAACTGAAACCAGTGCAACTATAATCCCAAATAAATCTTTTTTAAAAAAACAAAAATTGAATATATCAAGTATTTTGTTTCAGTGATAGAATTGTGACTAATGCAGTAGTGGATTAGTCCAAAATATTTTATAGGCTTCTGGTAAGTGATTTCCTGTTTCCTTGTCATATTTATTTTAGATTTTCATTTTTTTTTCTGTATTTAAGACAGGGTCTACAGGTTCTTACTATGTAGATCAGACTCATAGTTATTCTCCCGTTTTCAGCATCCCAAGCACTGGGAATACAGCCGTGCGCCACCATGCCATGTCTCAATCAGCATCCCAGTGTGCCCCAAGGCGGGGCTAACACAGCAAGCTAGGGACTGAACCCTGGCTACTGTGCTATGCCTTCACAGGTGCTTTAGTCCACAGAGCTATCACGCCAACTTTAGGTATCCAGTTTTGAGACAAGTCCAAAAAGCTTTACTATAAGAGGACCAGTAATGCACAGATGTGCCTGGATATATAGGGTCAAATGGTTTTGGGTAAATTTGAAAATATGTCAATGGAGGAAACAATCATTTGTAACAAATTGTACTGAGACACTTAATTATTATATGTGAAAATGGCCTTTGCTACACATTATCATAAATACATAAGACAATGTCACAATGGGGTGAGGGTTATGTATCTATATTAACTCAGGCCACTTGGCTCTCCACGTTTTCTTCTGAATTCCACATGGAAAACCCTCTGAGGCATAATCCTTGCACTCTGCATTCTAGGAAAACCTATCCTATGTGGACACCAAGGCCTGATGCCATCTTAAGTAGTAGCCTGGTTACACAGGGCCATAACACTAGTAACTCTGAGTGCCTGGCGGGTAAACATAGTGAACCATTCCTGAGGGACTTATTCCCTGGAGAGCTCTGCACCAGGCTGCTGGAGTTCTTGATTTTCAATTGGAACTGTGACAATTTTGCATCACTGTGCCTGTGAAGGCTAAGGCCTTGCTGATTTATGAAATGCTCTCAGACATGGATGTTCTGGTCTTTATACAATACCCATGGTTTCCCTTTAACCACTTCAGCAACCAGCCTTCTTTTGACTCCATGGTGACAGATGATTCATTCCAAGTTTTTCACAATTTTCTGCTCTGATTTTTTCTTATGCTTCTGAGTTTCACTAGGAATCTGGCTAAAAACAGTCAGTAGGAGCCAACTCACAACCTGAGTATCAGGCCATTGTCAAAATACTTCTACAGATTTATTATGCTACTGGCTTATTTCTGTCTCCTATGTACTCTCAAACATGAAGAAAATGCAGATGGATTCACTGCTAGCATATAACACATATGACTGCTAGCTAAACTCCCAATGGAGTCTTTATTCCCAAGACAAATATCTTGATTTAGAAATTTATTGTCTTTCTTATGCAACACAAATGCAGCCAGCTTCATCAAAATCACAAAGCAAAATAAATTCTTAAACATAGGCACTGCTGTATTTCCTTTTATTATTTTTTAAGGATTGTTTTTTTTTTTTTTTTTTTTTTTGTGACTCTGGATACCTGAAGGGCAGGACTACCTGGGGATCGAACCATGGCATCCTGCTCCTGACTGCCTTTGCATGAGCAGGTCCTTAAACAACCGAGCTAAGGGCAGGCCCCCTGTATTTCTGCAATGTGATAACTCACTTGGGCATAAGTTTTAGCTGGGTGAAAATGTAGCTCACATTTTAATTTTTATGAAACATCTGTACCAGTAATAATAAACTTTTTGGAGCTTTTAGTGATAGCCAACGTCCTAATTTGGCATTAATGTCACAGGTTTGCCACCGTGAATCTATGCTTTTTTACACAGATGGTGTAATAATTTACCTTTCCAACAACAGTCTATATGGCAACTTTATCCCATAGATTCACTTATTTATTTATTTATTTTTATTTCTCATGATAGCCATTTGACTGTTGTGGGACAGTATCTCAAAATTGTTTTTATTTGCACTTCTTTGATGACTAATTATGCATATTAGCATCTGAATGTCTATTAAGAAGTGTCTGTCCAGATCACTTCCCAACCTATTGCAAGGGTTACTTCTTCCTTTTGAGTAAAATTTCTTATGTTCTTTGGCAAAGAAATAAAGTTTCTTAGTCTTTTCCACATTTTCCACTAGCTAAGATGTGTAAGGAAGTTAAATAACCACTGACTGTTGATGGATAAAAAGAAGTTACATCAACAAATAATGGTATATTGAATCATGAAGTTGAAGAAAAACCAATCATGAATGTCTTGGAATTAGCATAGAAAATATAATTCTAAGAAGCAGCCCAGACATAGAATGGCAAAACAGGGCATGATAGACTTTGTAGGGTACATGTAATTTAGACTGAAATGTAGACTCACAAGGTTGGTATTATGATGCTCCTGACTTGGGCAAAGTGGAGAGTGAGATAGAAGATGGTTTGGAAAGTTTTGCTTCTGCATGACAAGTAAGCTGCAGAGGTGCACATACCATTGGATGGAGCCTGTATCAGTACTATAGATGACATGTAAAATTTTCTGAGGAAATGAACCTTCTGTTAGTTGTTCTTAACAAAAAAATAAATAATGATTAAACAAAAATAATATAGTTTTAGTAGTCATGAAAGTATGAGTTCATTTTATTAGGCAATTGGATAGGTAACTAGTGGGAGTTATTGAATAGATAATAGTAACAATATCATGTAAGCATACATCCCAAGCAAGGAAGTGGTATATATTGTACATATAGAATTTTTTTAAAAGTTAATTGTAACCCTATGATGTGGTTTTAAAAATACAAGTCAGGAGTTGGGACGATAGATCCATAGAATAAGTGCTTGTCTGGGAAGCACAAACCTGAGTTCAATTCCTGGTTCTGCAAAAAAAAAAAAATAAATGAATAAATAAAATACAAGTGCAATAACCTAATGTGTGTAAATTACATACATACATATTTCTAACTTATGAACACAAGAGAATATATGCATCTGAAATACATTGACACCTAAATCCACATAAAGCACTGTGACTTACTATTTATAGTTAGTCAAAGATGTATAGAGAGACTTCTCAAAAGATGATATACTAAAGACCAGTAATACAGGCACATGTATACAACACCATCAGAAGGATTTAAGTACAAAAATTACACAATTTTACCAATATGGGAGAAATAGTACCCACAGTGGAATGATGGATACCTTCTACTTGTGTTTAGGAAGCTGTCCAGCACTGTTCTCCACTGACCAGATCAGAGGACAGAAGAATGATAGACAGGGCAATCCTTATGGCTTTTGTCCTACTTCCAAAGCACTATGAGAAATAGGGGAAACATCTTCCAAAGTCAAGGATTTTTAAATGGTTGCCATGATTTTCAACTCCTCACAGTTTCAGATCTCCAAACCACTAATAGGGGATTTTCAGAAGTATTTTATTGCTATAGAGGAGAAAGAATTTACTCCTACAATAAATATGGCCAAGACAGTTACAGCACTAATCCAAAAGCATTCCTCACATGCCATTAAGTTCTCTAACAACAAAAGTCTGTCTCTAGGAAGGGATTTCACATGTGGGTGTTACAAGTTCAGGGAATGGAATTCCCTCTCCATAGCAGCTGATTGTCTAACATGTTTTCTAGATAAAGACCTTTGAACAAAGGGGATAATTAATTCCTGGGAGAAAAAACACAGACAAAAGTCAAGATTTCTTAATCTTTGTTAAAATCATTTTAAATATTCTTAAACTGCAGGTTGAAAATATTTTCTGTGGAAGCTTACATCTTAAGTGCAACTTTTGTCCTGTGTAAGTGATCTATTTGAAAATATTTATTTAAAATGTTCTGTGTCATTCAGGGCAGGAATCAAAAGACAAAGATAGTTTTTCTAAAGTATATCAATGGAACCCATTCTAAATTTGGATGTAAGATTTTCTGTGAAAACTATTTTTTAGGCTTTAATTAAAATATATGAAGCTTTAGAATCACAATGACACTTCATTGTAAATGTGTTACAAAATTCCTTAGACATCTATTGACAAGTGAATGACTTCCTAATGAATTTTTCATTTTGTTTCTTTAACTTTATTTATTTGTTTATTTTTTTTTTGTAGTACTGGGGATTAAACTCAAGACCTCATGCTTACCAGGCAAGTATTTATTCTACAGCGCTATCTCCCTGGTACTGCAGTTATTTTTATTTTTTTTCATTTTAATTCCTCCAATTATCACTTGAAGATGGAATTGTTTCTGAAAGGCACCAAAAATTATGGAGACCATATCAGAGTATAAAGGTGAGTTTTAAACTTTGTTACTGTTTATTTCATCTTGTTGTTTTTCAACTAGAGCAAATTTTCCACTTGTCAAATAAGTCATAGGTACTGCATGCTCACCCCAAGTTTTAAAAGAAAGCTAGTAAATATCATTAAATGAAATTCGCACTGAAGAATCTGAGACACAAAGACAGGAAGCAATTTCTAAGTCTCACTCCTCTACTGTAAGAAACTTGATTTTATCATAAGCAAACTTTCTTTTTAAGACTAATCTTTTCTTTTTTTTTTGAGGATTGAACTCAGGTCCTTGCGCTTGCCAACTACTTATTGTAGTTAGCTCTCTCTCTGGCCCTATGAATAATGTTGAGCATAAAACATTTTCTTGAATTTACCTCAAATGTACATAACATAAATATACAAATATTAGTATGCTAATATTATAAACCTCTTCTTAGAGGTACAATTAACTCACTCATTTCCATGTATAACCTCTAACACTTCATTGATTTGGGGATATATATATACAGGTGACATTGTTACTACTATCTATGCAAAAAAAGAGCAGTATAAGTAAAAAACAAGTCAAATTCTGTGACCACTACTATTATAACTATTATATTATTTATTTTGTTATGTTAAGAATATTTAACAATATAATTTATTTATATTGCTGAATCCAACCCTTAATATGTAGAATTGTTTCTTTTGAACTGTTAAGAAGACTCTATGTGACTGTTAGAAGAATAAGACAGTGAGGAATTCTCCTGAGCATGTTATTAATTAATTAATTAATTTAGCTTTGTATTTTCAGGGGAGGGTCTAAAGGGTGTTTAGGGTCTCACTACTACATCAGACTCATAGTGATCGCCTGTTTACAGCATCCCTAGAGCTGGGATTACAGCCTTGTGCCCCAATGCCAAATCTCAATTGCTGTCTAAGTGCACCCTGGAGCCAGCACAGCAGGCCCAGGGATCTGACCTCTGGTACCTGTGCCTGCATTCAGGTGCTTTTTTCTGGCACCTGGAGTTTATCTTGAACTAAATTATTTTATTTCTCAAACTGTCCCTTCTGCCAATTTGTTGAATACTTGCATGGCACGGAAATAAACATGTTCGTAGATATATCTTGTGTGTTTTCACATAAAAATCAACTCACATAACAAGGGGAAATCAATATTCCCAATCAGAATCCCTGAAAAACATCAGGCATTATATCAATGTAAGAGAAATTCAGAGAGGAAGAACAAGTTTCTAATGTCAGTCTCTTAACTCTTCACTCTTAAACCAAAATATATAACCACTCTGAAAAATGTTTTCAAACAGTCTCAGAAGAGTCTGGCTTCACAAAACGAATTGAGAGACAGGACAAGATTCCTTTTCTTAATAACTGAGAATTGCTCACTTTCCTCTGTGGCCCCATAATCTTCTTGATCAGAAAGTTTGAGACACAACTTAGTTACAGGTTGTCACCGCAGAGGTTCTCTTACGTTCTGAGTCCTCACTGACTCTGACTAGCTAGGGCCAAAATATTCCCTATATTTTCAGCCCATCTATCGGTCTAAATTTTGTTCTGCAAACTTTAGTTGTTAAATATCCAGAAATGAAGGTTACTGATACTATGTAACTATGAATGGTAGTTAAGTTTATCATCACTATCTGTCTGAATATCACATACCTTAAACACAAAATGAAACTGCTATTCCCCAAAAACTATGGATGTTCTAAAATTGAAATCCCTATAAAACATAAAAAAAAATTTACACATTTTTAACAGAAATTTAGAACTCAACCATGTACAACATTGCAGCAGTATAATCCTGCTACACTTTGAAAATTGAAATGTATCATCACTTGTCTAATACCTAAATGACTAATGAAAAAGTAAGTACATAACAGTGATCATTTTAGCCATACTGAACCATAATACTTTTACTTTATTTGCTTTCACATATTATTGAGGGCTTTTAGATTAAGGTAGAGTATTTAAGGGAAAATACAAATCAGGAAATAGAGGTCAAAAGTAGAATAAAAACACCTAGGTTGTCAATGCTAGGTATTACCTTCCTATCCTGAAGCAAACATTGAAATTTTGGGCATCTCTTACAAGTAAAAACTTAAGAGTAAATAATAGAAAGAAAAAGGCAGTGTCAAAAAGATAGTGTGTGTTTAGTGGAGATAAAACAAATAAATATCTGCTAAAGCTTTTAGTATGATTGACATGCTCAATAGGAATTAGTCAATAATATCATTTTAACAGTATACATTAGTCTGTGACAACATTTATCTGTAAAAATGGACCAAATAGAATGAACCACACAGGTTAACTTAGGTATGACTGAAATTGTGTGTGGAAAACTTGGTACTGTGATTTACATAAAACAAACACGAAAACAAACAACTATTATAAAGTTTTTTACTATACTATTTTATATTACAAGTATATTGGATTTAATGAAAGGTATATAATTCCTTGAAATAGCTCTATTATACTCTCATTGCATTCCTCTCAATATGATGCTGACACTGTCTACACGAGCTGTTACATAATTTGTGAATGGAAGTGACTGTCTTTGGTTTCCTGTTGTCACTGAACTTCACTTTGATAGACACCTGAGAAAGTAAGACATTTCTGAATGCAGTTTCCAAGATGCTCCCTTCTTCAATTGCATGTAATCGCCTTAACTGACTTTCTGAGCTGTCTTTCTTCACAGTTAATTTCTTAGTAATACAAATAGCTATATTGCAATTCTTTCCCTCCTGTGTCAGGCACAGGTGTCACTGTATTATGCCATATTTCAGTCTGGGCTCTTAATCATTGCTATTAAAGTGAACTTGTTTTGTCTTTTGTCTTTTGCATGACCAAGAGTTGCTCATGAATACCTTCACCCAGAAGAAAGGTTGAGTAATGCACAAAAATTTATACCTCTTAATATTATCTCCAAAATGTAAACAAAAACAGAAAACCTCATACAATTACATAAGACAGTCTTTATTACTTCTTGGGTCTAAGAAGTTTAATAAATTCAAGTATACATTAACATTTTTCAGGAAATATAAATATTGTCAATATTAAGAACATGGCAAATCAAAACAATGTGACTGAATTTGTTCTACTGGGGCTCACAGAAAACCCAAGGATGCAGAAAATCATATTTGCTGTGTTTTTACTTATCTACATCATTGCCATGTTAGGAAATGTGCTCATCCTTCTCGCTATCATTGTCACCCCATTACGGAAGTCCCCCATGTACTTTTTCTTGGCCCACCTCTCCTTTATTGATGCCTGTTACTCCTCAGTCAATAATCCCAAACTGCTTGCAAATTCACTACACGAGAAGAAAACTAGCCTGTTCAGTGCGTGCATGACTCAAGTCTTTATAGAACATTTAATTGGTGCTGCTGAGGTCATATTGCTGACCGTGATGGCCTATGACCGTTATGTGGCCATCTGCAAGCCCTTGCACTATGCAGCCATCATGAACTGGAGATTGTGCAACCTGCTCGTGGGCATGTCCTGGGTGGGTGGCTTTCTTCATGGAACTATACAGATGTTCTTCATCCTGCCACTCCCGTTCTGTGGCCCGAATATCATAGATCACTACATGTGTGATCTCAACCCTCTGCTCCAGCTGGCCTGCACTGACACCCACACTCTGGGGCTCTTTGTTGCTGCCAACAGTGGCTTCATGTGTCTGTTAAATTTTCTTCTTCTCTTGGGCTCCTATGCATACATTCTCTTCTCCTTAAAGACACATAGTGTGGAGGGGAGGCAGAAAGCCCTCTCCACTTGTGTCTCCCACATCATGGTGGTTGTCTTGACCTTTGTTCCCTGCATATTTGTGTACATGAGACCCGCAACTACTCTACCCATTGACAAAGCAATTTCCATTTTCTATACCATGATAACTCCCATGCTAAATCCTTTGATCTACTCTTTGAGAAATGCTCAGATGAAAAATGCTATTAGGAATTCCTTTGTTAGGAAAGTTCTACCAGGTGCCAAATAAATGTTAGATTCTAGGGCCAAAGAGGTAGCTTTGTGTGTAGAATAAGTGTGTGCCTTGCAAGCCCAAGGTCTGGTGTTCAATCCATCATACCACAAAATAAATAAAGAAATAATTTGTACATTCTAATATTGATTTCAAGGATGGAATGTTCAAAATGATATTTTTTAAATTTCCTCACATAAAAGTACATGCTATGTGGAAATATACTTTCTTACTTTATTTGTGTATTTGGTATGGAATCTCACTATGAAGATTTGAATTGTGGTTATCCTCCTGTTTTCAACCTCACCAACCCTGGTATTACAGGCATGAGCCACCACACCTGGACTCTGTTGCTGGCTCAACTCGCCACAGGGGAGGGGCTGGCCACACATTTAGCATCAGGGATCGAACCCTGGCTCCTGAACTTGCCAAAGCAGGCACTTTACATGCTTAGCTATTTCACTGACCATGAATTATATTTTCTTTCGAATATTTGTATTGAATTTGTGCAAAAGTTAAACAAGATAATCCAGGACCACTGTTTCTGTATTTGAAATATTCTACCCAGAAACAACTTAGTTTTTCTGTCTTATTGAGCAATAATAAGTAAAAGACCTGAGAAGGTAAACTCTGCAGTTATGCTCATTTTATTCTATAAAAGCACTGACAGTTGGGAAGTTCTCAAAGTACACATTGCACTCAGTCAGGACCCATGATATTACTGATTTTTCAGAGCACACACTCTGCTCCTGTAATCACTAGGGGAGTTAATGATGGAATTAATATTCCAGTGTGGACCTTAAACATTTTGAGAGAAAAATTTTGTTGGGCACATTGTACATGGCAGTGGATCATCTGTCCAAAATTTTAAACATGTTCATTGCCATCATTTTGATTTTACATGTGGCAGTGATGGTCGTGTCTTTCCACAACCTTTCTACTATCTGTGTGGGTTAAGCTTAATTATGAGAATGGTTGGCTTAAAAGCAGCGTAGATTATTAGAGGGTTCACTGGCAGTCGTGATCCCATGGGACCCAGCTTGAGGAACAGGTGTTAGGTTTGCTAGTGTCCTGTGCTCTGCCTCCCAGGGCTGTGAATTAAGCCTTGCTCTTCCAGCTCACCCTTGGCCATCACAATCTTGCCTGAGAACTAACTGAGGTTGAGCTCAGTCTTTTGAAAGTGTGAATAAAATTAATTTATCTCTCTATCTTGAACACATCATGTAGCTTGAATAAATGGTAACAGAGAAATGTTCTTATTTCTGTCATTATACCCCACTCTGTATTCTGGAGCCTTTGGAACTGGTTCCCTGGAAGTATTTGGAATGTTGTACTAATGGAAGCCAGAGAAGCTCTAGAATGCCACAAGGGGAGCTAATCAGTGGTGGCTTCATTGTTGGAACAACCAGAGTGCTGTGGGAATACGAATAGAATAGTGCAGATCAGGATCAGCAGGTTTAGGTGGTATGAAGGGCTCCAATAGAAGTGACACTCTGGGGAATAAGAATAGGAATAAGAATAAGGTGCTTACATTTTTCCTGTCTGTAAAGACTTAAGAGCAAGATCAAGGTTAACAGACTGATCTTATGCAGAAATCTTCAAAACTTGGATATTCATTATACAGAGGTGTATAGTGAGAATTGGGGACAAAGAAGACAAAGAAAAAAGTTCAATAAAAGAAAATTAAAAAATTAACGCCAAACTGACTATGTATAAAGTTGTGGCCAAGAGTGTCTAGCTTCTAAAGAATTAGTCAAATTGAAAAAGTCAAGGACTTTGTACAAGAGCACTAAAATAAATTTTGAGGGCAGCTCATAGTCAGAAAAACCTCACTCATTAGCTGAGAGAAAAATCATTTCAGTGTGACACTGCAAACAGGAGATTCCAAGCCCCTGTAGAGAAGGCCTCCCAGGACTGGATGTCTGGGAATTGCTTCACGTTGTTTGGGGGCCCTGATGCTCACGCTCCCATCTACTCTTGTCAATGAGGACCTCATTGTGGCTCCTGCTGACAGCAGACCGTGGTATCACCCAGGAAATAGTGGTTTTATCACTAAGCAGAATGCAAGTGTGGCAGGTCAAAGAGCCTCCATCCTGGTTTCTGAGGGACTGGGAAACCAGAAAATAGGTCTCCAATGAGACAGTATGTGAATCTTTGCTAACACAATCAAAGATATAGTGGGTCGCAATGTTAGAAATGACATCAATGTGAATATCTGCACAGCAAAGCACAGTTTCACGATCAGATGAAACTCAAGATTAAGTTACCTGTGCTGCAACCAGTGGGAATTATGCAGTGCAAGTCCTGTTCTATTTCCATGAGCATTGGATGTTGTATTAGTATCCATGGGGCTTAAGATTGGCCATGGAAGACTCAGTATTGCTTTGCTCCGATTCCTTCAATCGCCCTATGCTTTCATATTTGACTGAGAGTGCTTACCCTGTGCCAATTTGTCTTGAGATTTTAAAACTTACTTATTATGTAGAGATTCACAGCTATGATTTGCCTGGTCATCCAAAGACTTTGAATTGGAGTTTTACGAAAACTGGGACTTCTGAGGCTTTAATATGCACTGTTGATGTCAGAGTTTTTTTGTTTAATTTTGGTCCAATTTTTTAATTAAAATTGTCTTCTACAAATATATAACTCTTTCCAAAAACAAAATAATGTCTGGATTGGATATTTTTTACTCAGTTATTTTCATCTTCACTGTACTTGTGGGGTTTGGCCCAAGCATCATTGACACTTGCAGAGGCATGAAGGTGAATAAATACACACCAAAGTTCATTTGTAGAGCATACACTGAGAGGCTCCCAGAAAAGAGAAGAAAATTATTTTTGGTGCTGTACATGTAATGGTGGGCAAAGTCAGTAACACATGGCATGATGTTACTTGCATAGTGACTAAAAGCTGATATTAACAAGACAGGATGTTTATCTTAGTACTGAGATAGCATATTTAATTTAGGCACTGAGGCCTAGTCCCATCTACATACATTTCTTCAATTTCCTGGCTTCCCTGGTTCCCAACGTAATTCCCTCTTTTTTTTTTGTTTTGTTTTGTCACAGATGGGTGTTCCATTGTAGTTACAGATGCTGTATTTGGCAAAGTACTTAAAGGATCTTTTCATAGTTGATGCCAGTCCGAAGATTATAGGGACTTGAATTCAGCAAAATAACCCAATATAGTCTAATTACCAATAACAGAAGTGAGTTTTCGGCAGAACTAGAACAAACATTTGCATTTATCATTAAAATACAGAGGTGCTAAGGATCACAAATGCTTTATTTAAGAACAACCTGGTCAACAATCAAATAATCAGAAGCATTTGGCAATTGTATTTATTTATTTTTAACATGGTATCTAATCATGAACATGACCATGCCCATCTTTCCAGAAGAAGCTAAATTGGTGAATCGAGGCACCACTGTCTCAGGATCTCTTCAGAGGCATTCACTAGCATTTAACAGCTCTCCAAGACAAGACAATGATGGCAGCACTTAGGACTCATGTCTAGCACAGCTCTTTCATCATTATCTGTAATGAAACTCCAGTGCAAAATTATACACACAGAAATATGGGAATATCTGTAGTGAAGCTAAGATTGCAGAATAGTTACAGTCTCCGTCTCAATCTCAGCACGCTGCAGAGATGGGGCCTGCATGGCATGCCAGGAATTGGACCCTTGCTGCTTCTCTCTGGTAAATCAGGCTCTTTAGTTCACTGAGCTCTCTGGCTGATCTTATTTACCTTAATTCTAATGTCATATTTGAGACCATACCTTGTGCATGGCCACATTCATCTCTACATTTTTCAGAGTATAAATGAGGGAAATCAGCAAGGGCATAAGCACAGTTTAAAACACAGAGATGTCCTTGTCCTTGTTCTGGACCCCTGCAGGGAACACTTATGTATATACACACAACCATCTTGTGGGAGCTACAGGTGGACACAGCTTTACAATGCCCTATAGAGGATGTTGCCCTAAGATGATACAGGATGAGTATGTAAGAAGTCAACAGCACAAGAAAGATGACAACCACCACTATCCCTGAATTAGCAGTCACTAGGATGCTGACAACACTAATGTCTTTGCAAACAAGTTTCAAAAGAGGCTTCACGTCGCATAAGTAGTGATCAATGTGGTTAGGACCACAGAAGGGCAAACTGAGCACCATGAGAAGCAGCGCGATCGAGTGCCAAAACCCCGACTCCCCAGGCCACAGCGATTAACACGTTGCACCTCTTCCGGCTCATGATGGCCGTGTAGTGCAGCGGTTTGACGATGGCAATATAACGGTCGAGAGCCATGGACACCAAGATGAATATTTCTACACCTGCCAGCAGGTGGGCAGCGAAGAGCTGGGTCATGCAGCTGTGGTAGGAGATGCTCTTCCGTACAGAAGCTAAGTCCCTAATGAGCTGGGGAACCACACTGGAGGTGTAGCAGAGGTCCCTGAGGGACAAGTGGCACAGGAAATAGTACATGGGTTGTTCGATGAGGTGGCTGCAGGTGATCTTGAGCAAGATGGTGACATTTCCCATTAGGACTGCCAGGTAACAAAGCAAGAACAGGCTGAAGAATAGTAGCTGTGTTTTCAGATTGCCCCAAAGCCCCAGAAATATAAATTCTGTGACATTCTTCTTATTTTTCCACGAGGTCAGTGAAAATCAATAATAAACAGGAACTCAGGGCCAAAGAGATGGCTCAGTGGAGTAAGCGCATCCCTGGCAAGTGCAAGGGTCTGAGATCAATCCCCAGTTCCGCGAAATAAATAAATAAACAAACAAACAAAAAAAAAATGAGAGACTTCCATTATCTTAAATAGCACACAACATAATACATCGTGAACAGCTTGTATAAATTTCTTTTTTATTATTTATTTACTTGATACAGCATCTCATGCAGCTCAGACTTGAAGAGTCCCTCCTGTCTCAGCCTCCTCAGAACTGGGATTACTGTTGTGTGCCACAAAGCCCAGTTTCAGTTGCTGGCTTGCTTCGATGCTGGCAGAGCATTTGGTACTTGGGATGGAACCCGGGTCCTTGTAACATTCATTTGGGATATGAAAAAGTAGAAAAGAAGCATCAATCAATTATACTGATTATTTAGTTATTAAATTGAAGATCCAAGTTATCAGCCTATGTCTGGTGGCAAGTTTCAACTTGCTGAAGCACTAAGCCACATCACCAGTAAACAACATGGAACTCCAACTGTCTTCTATTCCTGTGAAAACCTATTTTCTCATTGTCTTCATCATTTATTACCCATAGAATGGCAAAGAAGTCCTTCTCCTTCCTTATTTTACAGACAATTTACCTATCATATCCTAATATCTTGATTATTATTTTAACACTCATTTGGGATTACTATTAATCAATTTAAAAATTCAAGGTTCATAATCATCATACTAAAATAGTTTTAATTGTTTGATAACCATTTCAGTGCTTCTCCATAGGGTGTTGGTCAAATTTTAGAATGTAGAAAGTTTGGAAATAAGAAACCAGTGAAAAAACCCTGGTCATCTGTGTAGCACAAATTAGTTAATTACAAACCATTTTGAAGCACAGGGGTTATAACTCAGAGGCATAAGCACCTGCCTGGCAGGTGCAAGATCCCAAGTTCAATGCCCAGTACTGAAAAGGTATGAATATTAAAGAACCATCACTTTTTCCCTAAAACTGTAAATACTCTTACTTCTGACCTGTTAGGCACACTTTAGGCAGCTGGGCTTCCTGCTGATGAATCTAAGGACCTAATATGATGCAGTAAAAGATTATTTAATCTCACATCCAAAATAGATCATGCAATCAGATCCTGTTCATCTGGGAACACTGAGGATGCTTGTTGAAACCACATTTTCCAGTATTTCAGTGTCCTTCTTAGCTAAACGAGGCTGAAAGAAGAAATAATAATTTCAAACAAGTCTCAAAAGGGGCTTCACGTCGCACACAGTGATCTTTTGATGTGGGCAATGAGGAGGAAATTTATTTATACATGTGGATGCCTCATCTAATGGAGGAGGACAAGGAGGCAAGTATTACTTTCAGATTTTCTATTGATTTCTTTCTTGGTAGCACAGAGCATCTGGTTTCCTTTGAGCCTCCTTTCTAATAGTTTTCTGGAGACAGTGGTGCTCAATCCGTTGCCATATGCCAGAAGCAAAGGATTTACAAAGGCCTTCCATCGACCAAAATTTTTGTTTAGAGAGGAGCAAATTCTTGTAAAAAGATGTAAATGCCACCAAATTCATTTGGCAGTATTTACAACTGCTGTAGTTTTTTGTTGTTGTTTTTCTGGGAACCACACAGTTGATAAACTCATGTTAAATATTTAGTAAGTGTGGGAAAAAAATCATATGTTATAAAATATTTTTTTTGCATTCAAATTATCTGGGAGAATCCTCATTTTAAAGGACAAAAACATTTAGAAATATTTTGTCGTAAAAATGAGAACATGAAACTGGAGAATTAAAACTGTAAGAGTACAAACCTGCTGCAAAACCTTTCCTTTGTGACATTGGTCTGACCCTCAGGTCTCCTGACCTGCAAATTCAGGAATTCTTACATAAAGTGATGAAATATAAGTTAGGAAGATGCAAACCTATGAAGACGCTTATGTGGCACAGAATATCCCACAGTGCTTCACTAAGAAAATTCCTGAAGTTAAGTGTCCAGGAGTTCCAATCTGATATATTCTCTCTATTTTTGTATTTTAGTGAAGGATCTAGAGGGTGTTTAAATCCAACTCAAAGTGTCTGCCAGTTTACAGCCTCTCAAGAGCTAAGATTCTGAGCATGCACCACTGCCACATCCAGTCTCAATTGCTATCTCAGCACGCCCCAAGGGCTGGACTGGCATGGCAGGCATGGGGATAGAACCCATAGCCCCTCCATCTGCTTACAGGCGCTTTAATCCACTGAGCTATTTGGCTGACCCCCATAATATTCTTGTAATACAAAAAACTCTCCATCTTTACTCATGTACCCCCTCCCACACATTCCAATTGCACACATTCATGTATACATAAAACTTTAGGGGGGAACAATTTGAAGCCTATTTTGTTATCTAAATTTTACTCAAAATAAGTTGTCCTTTTATCTATCCTGTTTTAAATTCCTTCTGAAAGATCTTTAGAGAATTTTTTGGCAAAGATATGCAAAATTCTGTTTCACGGAGAAAAACAACATAGAAAAATATTAAGGTACAGTTTGTGGAATGTAGATACTTGGCTGAAGTTATGAAACAATAATGTTAAATTCTTTAAGAAGGATTTTCTGTTTATTTATCATGTCTTTATCAATAAAATACCTTTAGTGGAAGGATGTAGAGTTAAATATTTGATGCATTTGAAGAAAAATATTAGTAATAGTTTCTTGGAAAAATATTAAAGATCTGTTATTTTGCTTCTCATTTTATTTTTACCTTAATTGAATATCCAATGCTATTGTATTTTACCTCTGTTTTGCAAGTAAGAATAAAATAGGTCAAAACTACACCAAGAGGAATATTTGTATCTAACCCATAGTAATATTTTCCAAAATCTGAAATGATTTTACTATTTTGACTTCTCCCACAAATGCACATCAAGGTTTAATCCTTTATTATCAAATTTATTTATTCTCGAACAACGTTAAGATTTTCTCGAGTGTCAGATTGTGGGAAACCCCAAGGAAAAATACTCCAGAAAAATATGGAATTTACAATAAAAATTTTCTAATGTAAGTTTTTCATTAAATAGTTGTTATCAAAACCTAAATGGAGTCCCAATGTAGGAAGGAAAGATAAGACAGATCTGCCACATTTTCCCTTGCTTTGAGATGTGGAAGCGGTCCTTCAGGCTGGTTCCACTCACTTTCCTTGATTGTGACATGAAACACCCGACACCTGTAGAAAGCATCTCCATCAATATAAATGTTGAAACCATTGACTTCTAACTGGAAGTTAGAGGTCCATTCCTTGGAATATTTTCTTTCAAAAGATGAAAAAGGCCCACATGAAAATAGTACCATGAGCATTTTGTACTTTTGTCAAATTCATGTTCAGCGGTAACAGTAAAAGTAATGTCAATAGTACCAAAGGGCTCCTGACAACACTTTTAAAGTTTCTTTCAATCATTTGGTATATGACAGAAGTAATGCAAGATTTTTAGTAATGTCATACTGTGGCTGAAATTTTGTGACTTTTTTCAGTATCTCTGCCCAACCAGGATAATTTCCTTAAGTGTTGAATCTTCTGAAGCTTATATGACATACACTTTAAATCAATACATTATCAATAATTCAATTTTATTGATAGGCTAAAATGTATTATAAGAGCCAGGCATGATGGTGTATACCTATACTTCTTGTTGTTTTGTCAGAAGACTGAGGCAAGAGGATAGCTATGAGTTCAGGGCCAGCAGGTGCTACACAGTGAGTACAAGGATGGTTTGAGCTATATGGTTATAGTGTCTCAAAAACAAACACACAAATAAATAATAAAATATCAGAAGATGTTTATGGTTAGTAAAAAGGAGTTTAAAACCCAATTAATATGACAATTTCAATAACTAATGCACTGCATATTATTTTCTTTGTAGCGATTATTCATAGTACAAGTTTCAGACATGATATCCTGTCCAAACTATATTAGTACAAATCTTTCATCTCATTGGATCAAGAGAAAGTAATTGTACATCTATCCTATTTTATATACACAGTTATAAAATGGTCCATCATTTTTATCCTCTTTCTTTCTTTAATTATGTCAGAGAAGGGTATTCTATTGCCATTGAAATATCACAGGTGTGTGAATTCAGCAAAATAATGTAACATATTTCAGTAGTCCATAATAGTAGTGGGTTATCCATAGGACTGACAAAGTCAGAAGTTGTTGACTTGAGCCTTTTACAGCTCAAGACATTAATATAGCTTTACTTTTTAATGCCTCATTTTCATATTTTCGCTAGATGGATAAGACCAGGATAAAGCAGCACCTATATACAACAAGAAATATTGGACTGGGACGATGGCTCAGTAGAATAAGCACTTTCTTGGCAAGCACAAGGGCTTGAGTTCAAATCCTGGTTAAGCAAAATCATCTTAGACATAACATGGAACAGTATTTTCCATCAAATATTGATACGTTAAATTTAAATTCCTTACAGAATGTGAAGAAGAAACAAAACAAAAATAAAACAATATTTATAAAGTAGGAATAAACATATTTTTACACAGAATTATAGAAATCTAACCATATACAGCATTGTAGCAAGACAGTCCTATGATATTTTCTTGTCTCTTGTTTTCATTTATTACACTTTTGTTTATTTTTTTATTTTATTTTATTTTTTTAATTTATTTTTTTTCCATTTATTTTTATTTTATTAAAATACAAATGTCAATCAGACAGTTTCAAGACACCTTAACCATACAGAGTCGATGAATTACTATATTGCAAACTGTTTTCATAACGTTTTGGTATTGTACAAGGTGCATACATGAAATTATATTTACAGGTTTTTTTATAGCTGAATTATATATCAAAGATTCAATAATTATTTACCTATGGATGACCATAGCACTAAAAGCTGACATAATATCCTGTCCAACCACCATTAGTGCAGTTCTTGCCTCTCATATAATTATGTAGAAGCACAGCGTTATCTATCCCAACTGTACTGTCTATACACACACATCCTGATTTTTTCTTTCTACAACCCTTCCTTTGTCTACACCTGTCAAAAGTGGGCACTCCATTGACATTCAATTACCTTAGGTTCTTGAACTCGACACCACAATCCAACACAGTCCAGCATTCTGCAACCATAGGGAGTTATTC
>PVKA01036829.1:0-21449 GCA_004027165.1 Ctenomys sociabilis
TATTCTCCTGACCTCTAACATAAGCCCTAAATATTTGTCCATTTTCTTTCAGATTGTATTGCTGTTCTTGGTCCTTTGTATTTTATATAAATTTTGGGATCAATTTATCAGTTTTCTCAAGTGAAAAAAACTAATGCTATTTTGATTGGATTTAATTAATTCTATAAGTCCTTTGGAAGAAGTTGGGTTTTTTTTTGGTATTCTTTTTAAAGCAGATCCATTTAACGTATTGTTTCAGTCATTTAAGTCTTTAACTTCTCTTATTAACATTTTATAGTTTTCTAAGGAAGTAAAGGTTAATTTTATCAATACCTTTCTGCATCTATTGAGATAATCACATTTTCCTCTTCTTTTGGTTAATATTTTGGCTTTGTTGATTGCCTTTAAATGTTCACTCAACCTTAGATGCCAGGAAACCAAGAAGGATTTGGAAATGATACAGAGTCAGTTTAAAACAGTTCCACATTTTCTTTCAAATTTTTTGTTAAATTTTCCTTCATCTGTATTCTTTAGAGCCTGGCTCCTAATTTTGTATTATTCTGTATTGTTAAGTTTTATGATCAAAGCTACCTAAAATAAGTTTTAGCTTTTCCTTAGTTCTCTAGAATATTTTGTGTAACTTTATTATTAATTTTTAGGGTAATCACTAGTAAAGATATATGAGCCTGGAAATTTCTTTAAGGGAAGAGTTTTAAGAAGTTAAATTTTAAAACAAACAAAAATATAAGTTCTTTCTTATTTGATCAGCTTTGGTATATCAAATTTTTCAAATATTTTTGTGATATTTCTAAAGTAATAAATTTTTAAAGTGTTTAACAGTATTTTGTTATTTTCTTTTCTTTTTTTTAATTTCTTTTTTATTTTATTGAGGTACAAATATCAATCAGTCAGCTTTAAGACACTTTAACAAGACAGATTCAGTAAATTAATACACTGCAAACTGTTTCATACTGTTTTGGTATCGTACAAGGTGCATACATGATATTATACTTACAGACATTATTATAGCAGCTGTCTCTTATCAGTAAATTAAGAGTGTAGCTATTTACTTATTATTTTCTTTGTAATATTCCTAAAATCTTCAGGTTTTTCTTCCTAGTGCTATTATTAATTTATAGTGGATTGATTGGCTCATATCAGTTAAGAATTTATCATTTTCATTAACTTTTTAGTAATTTCTTTATGTCACAAAGGATTCAGATGTTCTTATTTTTTCTCCCCCCAGTGCTTTGTACATTCTATGCAAGTGCTCTCTACCAGAGAATTTACTTTTATCCCTATTTCCTTTATTTTATGCTTGGTAACTTTTCTTTTCCAGTAACTGGAGGTGACATATAGAATTGATTTTACCCATCTCATGTTTATTACCTCTATTTATATCTATCTGTCTGTCTGTCTATCTATCTATCTATCTATCTGTCTGTCTGTCTGTCTGTCTGTCTGTCTGTCTGTCTGTCTGTCTATCCATCCATCTATGCATTAAGCTAAAGTTTTCTCTTAATTCATGACTTTAGCTATATACCATTAGTTTTTACATTACATATTTCTGTTGTCCAATTCAACTATGTTTTCAAACTTTTGTTGTGATTTCTTTTTTTCTTCCTGTATTTTAGGGAAGGGTCTACAGGATATTCACAATCTCACTATTAGATCAGACCTGTAGTGATTCTACCGTTTACAGCCTCCCAAGAGCTGGGATTATAGGTGTGCACCAACACACCCAGTCTTATCTCCTTCTCAGTGCACTATGGGGGCAGGGCCAGCACGGCAGGCCTGGGGGATTGAACTCCAATCTCTGCATCTGCGTGCAGGTGCTTTAATCCTCTGAGCTATTTGGCTGGCCTGTGATTTCTCTTTTGACCTTTGAATTATTAATTAATGTAGAGTTTAACATGAAAACATTTGGATTTTCAGCATAGATTGATTCGATCTTAGAAATTTGTTGAATGTTGAATTGTAGATCAACATATAGTCAGTATTGGTAAACATCTTGTGTACTTGTAGAATGGGTGTGTGATAAGAAATCATTAGATATTGAAGCATTCTATACATTTCAGAGCTCACATTTATATACTGTCTTCTTGAAATGCCCTTACAGTCTGTATTTTGTGTGCGTGTGTGTGTGTGTGTGTGTGTGTGTGTGTGTGTGTGTATTTGTATTGTTTCCTTCAGACCCTGGACATATAGTGTATATTAAAAATCCTTTTAGGGGACTCATCATAGGTCTCTCATTTTAAAGAAAGTACTTTTCTGTATGCCTTGGTAAATTATTATATTTCTTATTAAGTGTAGATCCCATGTTTATCCTCTATACTTCCAACATCATTGCACATTGTTTAGCGTTCCCCTAACATGATGTTTTTAGTATCACTTTCTCTGGGACATTTTTATTCTTTTTGTCAGAACGACTTTCTGAATTCATGCTGCAGTATCACTTCCGCTAAGGTTCTCCAGCTGCCTGTCTAGTTTCTTGAATGGCAGAGGCGATTCTCCAGCTCCATTTACCTCTGATCAAATTTTACTTCCAGAACCACATGTTTTTCTTTTTACTGCTTCATTTTTAAACTCATAGATCAATGCTTCCTTTAGCTATCCATTTTTGTAAAATTTAGTGTGAAATTACTACTGAGAAACAATGATACGACACAGCTGCATACCTTATGTCTCTGTGTGGTCCAAATAAGACACTCAGTGAATGGTCAGAGACAGATCTGAGAGCAGTGATGTGATTGGGTTCTGGTCATGATTCATGTCTGTTTCATTTGTTTAGATTTTGGTGATATTGAACTTAGGACCTTGTGCTTGTCAGGCAGGTGCTTACGCCTCTGACCTCATGTCTGTCATTTACATGACGATTTTTTTTTTATTCAAATGCTAGCAGTGTATTTTATATTTTATATAGTTGTAGTTAGTATATTGGGTGAACTAAAATTTCAATCATGTTGGTGAAAGATTCATTACTGTTACTTGTAGATATCAAAACTATGTAAACTAAGAAATGCAAATATATAATTGTAGAATTTCTGTATCTTCCTGGTGAACTATCTTTTTTACCTAAGAAAGAACTCCTTTTTATCTCTGAGTATCTATTTAGTTTTTCCTATACACTCTTATTTTCTTTGAAAATCTGTATTTTGTAGTCTATTTTAAAAACATTAATAAATCATTTTAATGTCTGTACCTGGAGGTCTGTTCGCATGCCTTATTTTTTTTCTCAAATTTTTACTCATTCAAATCTATCTGTTACCAGGTGGAAGAATGTTTTAACTGAATATCAGACATCAAATATATAGTAGAGACTCTTCTTAATACTAGCCTTCTTTGAAGATCATATTTTTATTTTATGTTTTATGTATTTAGTACAGGGTTTATAGGGTCTCACTACATATATTGGATCACAGTAGTGATCATCCTGTTTTCAGCCTCCCATGCACTGGGGTTATAGGTGTGCAGCACCATGCCCAGTCTCAATTGCCTTCTCAGTGCTACCCAGGGATGGGGCCAGCACTGCAAACCTGTGTTCAATCCCTGGCTGCTGTGCTCTGCATAAGCAGGCACTTTAGTCTACTGAACTATTGGGCCAGAGCATTGAAGATCATACTTTTACATGTACCATGATTTGGGAAAGATTAGCTTTAATAGAATAAGTAATAAAGAAGACACGATCTTGTGCCTTTGTATTTGTAAGCCCTGACACCTGTTAGACATTCTCAGAGACTAAGGTAGTGCAGACTGACAGGCTCCTTGCATGTAGCTTCCTTCTTGATGTACTGGGCTTGGTCTTCGCTGCCTTGGTTACTCAAACATTATATTTTACTTAATTGACGTTCTGTGATTATTTGCACCAGGAATGTTTGCTCTACTACAAGCCACTCCACCATAGCTGGAGACAGAAATCTCCAGCTGGAATTCTATTAATACAAGTCAATTACCCACAGCGTGTATTTCAGCTTTTTATTCTGTTCTTACAAGTGATACAGAAGAATGAGTGCTTGTGTTGTAAAACATCACTAATATCACTAAAGGTTATGTTAATACACAGACCATACAGAGAAAATTTAGATTTCACAAATTCACATGGTACCGAAAATTAAGAATCAATTAAAAATAGGCTAGTGAGGTTTTTGAAAAAGCTTTTGTGAGAACTACAGAATTTCTGACATTTGTTCTTCCTTTTAGTATAATTTAATCTTCATTTGATACACAAACACAACTTGCATGTAATGGATTACAAAGCAACTCATTGCACAAGGGAGAGTAGTACTGGAAAACATTAGTCTTTCCAGTATCATTCCAAAATCTTCTGTTTACTAAAATGCTGCTTGCCCAACAAAATTTTGTCATTGTAGTCCACATTTACTGAGTTTTAGTACACATTTTCTTAGTTTTCATTATCTTCTTCTAATCTTTAGACAATAGATTAAGAATATAAAGATATTTGTTACATTCAGGTAACATAAAGCGGAGACTTAAAAATATCTACAATAATATGCACATTTTAAAGTCCTCCTTAGTTTACAAGTGTATTTTTTAAACTTGAAAGAGCTCTGTGAGCTTTATAAGACAAACATTTTTATTCTACAGATGAGGCAAATAAGAAGCAAAGATTCACAGTGCTCTTTCCGCATCACTCAAGATTAAAATAGTTCACATCCATGCCTCTTGTCTCTAATCCCTTGTTTATTCCTTTACATTTGTTGCCACTTTGCATCAGCGTATATTAAGTACCTATGCTATGCCAAGAGCTAAATACTGTGGAGATCTAGGGGACTGAGTCATAAGCAAGAAAATGAGTCTAACCATGAGTGGATTGAAAGGACAGTTTCCAGTCATGTACTGTTGGATTTCTCTGAAATTCTTTAATGAGCATGTATCTATGGATTAAGTTCATAGAGCTTATCTAGTACTTACTGAAAATGATAGGTGTATTGAAGGATAGAGAAACAAACATAAGGCATGCTTTCTCTCAGAAAGTACTTTTCATGTAAATATAATGAGTGAAACAGTCTGAGGAGTAGACACTCAGTGAGTACATGTTATTTGGTTCACACGGAGACAGTCAACATATGCAAAAATCAAACTTATGCTCATGTTTATTTTCTTGGTTGCTCTACAATGTCTGCAATTGGGAGTGGTCTGACTCAATCTGGACTGCCTAGCAAGCCTAACATGAACCACCACATGCACACAATATTTTAAGTACCACGGTCTTCAATGTAAGTTATATTATGATCCACTTCCTGGAAATCAGTAGTTAAAACCTGAAGCTTATTAGCAACAGTTCCTTTGCTTTCTTTCTTTGGGTTCAACTAGCCAAACACTGAATATGAATACTTGATAGAAAAGACAATACAAAGCCGGGCATGGTGGCGCATGCCTGTAATCCCAGCACTCGGGAGGCTGAGGCAGGAGGATTGTTGTGAGTTCGAGACCAGCCTGAGCTACAAAGTGAGCTTAAGGCCCGCCTGAACTGCATAGTGAGACCCTGCCTCAAAAAAAAAAAAAAAAAAAAAAAAATAGAAAAGACAATACATGCAATACATGCTTACTTGATGTGAATTTCAAAGATGAGAATCGCCAACACCACGTAGGGAAAAATACATTTAATGAAGTTTACTCTGTACCAAACATTATATTATGAATTCTCATACAAATTTCTATTAAAGATGTGATTTTTTCTCATTATATAAATGATTATCTTATAATTCAGAGATGCTAAGTATTTCAGAGGACAATGCAACAGAGGACAATACTCAAAAGCCAGTTTGTTTCCAAATACCTGGTCC
The DNA here is from genome assembly GCA_004027165.1 of Ctenomys sociabilis. Lineage (NCBI taxonomy): Eukaryota > Metazoa > Chordata > Mammalia > Rodentia > Ctenomyidae > Ctenomys > Ctenomys sociabilis. The sequence goes on from PVKA01036829.1 coordinate 5,787, forward strand.
TTCCTTTCTATATGAAGGGTTAGAAAACCCGTTCATCAAAGAACAAGATGAAAGAGTATTATGATATTTATGGGGCCATACAGTCTGTCATAGCTACTTAACACTGCTATTGGTATTACAGCCAGATAGCAAGGTAGACAAGATCTAAATGAATGAGCACAGTTATGCCCAAATTAAATTATATTTTAGCAATGAAGTATAAATTTTATATATTTTCACATTATTTTTGTTTTGGTTTTTTCAAGTATTTGTAAAAGAGAAAAGCAAAACAATTTTTGGCTCACTGGCCAAAGTGCCAGTGAGTAAGATTTAGCTCATGGGCTGTATCGTATGCTGGCTGCTGCTCTTTATGTTGTTTCTGGAAAACACTATATATAAGCAGTTGTCGTTCTCATAACAAGGAGAATACTCTTTGATTTCTGCCTCATATAAACACTATCCTGTAATGTGGGGAGATTCAGTGATGGATGAATTACCATCTTCACCCTTAAGGGCATATGCAAAAGGTATATTTATACAGATATGGTAGAAGGCAGAATGTCATAATCCATGGACTACAAATAGAGTAAAGCTCAAATGGACTCAAGTGGTCCTTGTAACTTTTTGGTCATAAGGGGATAGAGATAAGACTTGTCTTAAGCTGAAGTCTGCCATATATGACATCTTCCATACCCTACACACATACATATGTACATACCAATATACACAGGGGTGCACACATATCTTTGTTCATTTTAGTCAGAGATTGATTTCAGCACTGTGACACAGCAGAATTTTCACATCTTCATAACATTCAGGTGTGAAACACATAGTTTTCCTTCTCTGTTAATGATTCTTTCTCTTTGCCTTCCCAGTATACTCATTTGCCTTTGAACACTTAAGGATTGTTTCCTCTGTAAAGCTTCAGGTTTCCTGAACTTCTCTCCTAAGCTCTAGGTAATCAAAGGAGACCTGTCCTCCACTGTGCACCCTGTATTCTGGCGCCCAAGGGCCTCACTGTTCCTACTTCCTCACCATACTCTTCAGCCAGTGAACGTTGTGGGCCCCATGAGACAAGGCCACAAGTGGTCCTGAATGTGTGTTCAGTGTTGAACACAAAACCTACTTGCTGGGTTATTCAAATTATTTGGTAGTGCATCAGATTTAGTCTTGGCAGCTGAAAGTATATTGATACCACTGTGTCCAGGCTAGATATTTTTATTTTATTTTATTGAGAAATAAATAGCAATGAGACAGTTTCAAAACTAATTAATAGGACAATATTAATAATTAATAAATGCAATGCACATTGTTATCGACTTAGGGTTATCCATAGTACAAGAAGCAGACAGGATATCCTGTCCAAACACTATTAGTACAAATCTTTCTACTAAGTGAATTAAGCAAGAATAGCTGTATATCTATCCTGAGTATCCTGTCTATACAAATACAAAATGGTCCTTCCTTTCTACCCTCTTTTTTTTTTGTTTAATCCTGTCAGAGATGGGTATTCCATTGGCATCTAAATACTAGAGGTGCATGAATTCAGCAAAACAATCTAACACTGTCCAGCAGTCCACAGTAGTAGTGGGTTATCCACAGAAGTGGTGGACTTGAGCCTTTCACAGCTCAGCATATTAATATGGCTTTACTTTATATACCTCATTTTTGTAGCTTTCAGTTGGATGGTTAAGACCAAAGTAAAGTGAGACCTATATACAAGAAATGGAACTTTTGTATCTGATAACGTCAGTCACATACACTCAGGAATTATCCTGTAGCCCTGCACCACACTTTGTAGATCCTATGTCAGTGTTAGCATTATGAACGAGTCATGGCCATTGCTTGACCAATTTGCTCTCTGTGAAAGCCTCAGAAAATGTTTTCTCTCCATATGACCCTCCTCAGGCACACTATACATCATTGATCGCTTTCCTCTGTGGCCCTATAATCTTTCTGATTAGAAAATTTGGGACACAACTGAGTTACATGATGTTACAGTACAGGTTCTCCTATGTCCTGAGTCTTCACTGACCTTGAAAGTCTAGGGCTAAAATGTTGGCTGACTGTGCAGCCCTTCCTTTTCTCTGATTTTTGATCTGACAACTTAGGTTGTTAACCCTCCAGAAGAGAACCTTATTATTACCATGCAACATACGCATTTCAGTTTTCCCTAACTGTTTAAGTATCAATCATCTTAGGCATAGCATGGAACAGGTATTTTCATAAAGTATTGATATGTTAAACTTTAAGTCCTTGCAGAATACGAAGAAAGAAATAATTAAAAATAGGAATAAACATTTCTATATAATGGAGTATTACTCAGCTATTAAGAATGATAAGTTTGAAGCATTTATACTGAAGTGGATGCCACTTGAACATATACTCATAAGTGAAATAACCCAGACACACATGTGTAAATATTGTATAGTCTCCCTAGTATAACAAGTGAAAAGCAGAAATACAAAAGGTAGTGTACAAGTAAAATCAATTGAGTCAGATAAGGCAAAGTTAATGGCATATGCTGCAGGATACTAATCAGCTTTCCTTCTGGATGGTTAACAACCTAAGATCACAAGTCAGAGTAGGAAAAATAGAAGAGCCACAAGGCCAGCCAACATTTTGGCCCTAGCCTTTCAAGGTCAGCGAAGACTCAGGACATAGGAGAACCTGTACTGCAACATCATGAAACTCAGGTGAGCTCCAAATTTTCTGAACAAGGAGATTATGGAGCCACATAGGAAAGAGATTGAAGTTCTAAAGTGTGCCTGGGGAGAGTCACATGAAGAGAAAACTTTCTCTCAAGCTCTCATAGAGAGCAACCTGGTCAAGCATTGGCCGTGACTCATCCACATGGATGACACAGACTAAGGAACTACAGAACAATGTACAGGACTACACGATAAATCCTGAGAGGACTTCACTGACCACATAGGAAATATAAAGTTCATGTGTTGGTGTATAGGTCTTGATCTACCTAGGTCTTAACCATCCAGCAGAAAAGTATAAAAATGAGGTATACATCATGAGGCCATAATATTAAGCTGAGCTGTAAATGGATATGGTCGACAATTTCTTTGAATAACTCGCTATGGTTGTAGAATGCTGGACTGTGTTGGATTATGGTGTCGAGTTCAAGCACCTAAGTTAGTTGAATGTGAATGGAGTTCCCACTTTTGACAGGTGTAGACAAAGGTAGGGGTGTAGAAAGAAAAAATCATGATGTGTGTGTATAGACAGTACAGTTACGATAGATAATGCTGTGCTTCTACATAATTCTATGAGAGGCAAGATCTGCACTAATGGTGGTTGGACAGGATATTATGTCGGCTTCTGGTACTACGGTCATCCACTAAGAAAATAATTATTGAATTTTTGATATAATTCAGGTATAAAAAAATAAGATAAGTAAGCAGCTACACTCTTTTTTTTTTTTTTTTTTGTCTTTTTGAGACAGGGTCTCGCTATGCAGTTCAGGCTGGCTTTAAGCTCACTTTGTAGCTCAGGCTGGTCTCGAACTCACAACAATCCTCCTGCCTCAGCCTCCCGAGTGCTGGGATTACAGGCATGCGCCACCACGCCTGGCAGCAGCTACACTCTTAATTCACTGATAAGAGATATCTGCTAAAATAATATCTGTAAATATAATATCATGTATGCACCTTGTACAATATGAAAACATTATGAAAACAGTTTGCAATGTATTAATTTATCGAATCTTTATAGTTAAGGTGTCTTGAAACTGTCTGATTGACATTTGTATTTCAATAAAATAAAATAAATAAAATAAATAAAAAATAGGAATAAACACATATTTTTACACAGAAATTTAGAAATGTAACCTCATACAGCATTGTAGCAGGACAGTCCTATGGCTTTTTTTTTTTTTTTCTTGTCTTTTTTCACTTATTACCCTTAATTTAAAACAGAAAGAAAAACTTTTACTTGAGAGACAGTATGGTAGTAATTGGTATGTCATGGCAAGAAGTACATATTTAGAAGACCAGAAAGACAGGCATTCCAAGCCTGACCCTTCTATCGCACATTGCTATCTTCAGTACAGTTGCTTGGTTCATAGGGATCAGCATGTACAGTTAGTCAGGGTGAGAATCCTACCAATTAACTGCTAGTTTCAAAAACCTGCTGATGTTTCTCAGGATCAATTCCTTATCCACCTTGTGCATATAAATGAATGGCTTTGCCCCGGTCTTATTTCCCAGATTTTCTTCTTGCCCTCTCCTTGATGTCCAGTTCTCAAGTTCTTGCTTTCCTTTCAATTGTATTATACCTTTCTATTTTTATTTCTTCTTTTGAGTTCTTATAATAGGGAGACTATGTGATGTTTATACATGTGGGTCTGGTTTATATCACTTATAAGTATATCTTCAAGTGGCATGCACTAAAATATGAAGGCTTCCAATTTATCATTCTTTATAGCTGAGTAATACTCCATTGTATAAAGATACCACATATTTCAACAATTCCTCATGTGATGCGTATCTTGGTTGTTTCCAAGATTTGGCTATCACAAATTATGCCACTATAAACATAGGTACACATATATCACTATGATACCACTTTTTAGTTCCTATGGGAAAATTCCCAGTAGGGGGTTAGCCAGCTTACATGGGATTTACAGTCCTAGCTTTTTAAGGAGTCTCCACACTGATTTCCATAATGGTTGCACCAGTCTACATTCCCACCAATAGTGGAGAAGGGTTCCCTTTTCCCCACATCCTCTCCAATATTTGTTGTTTGTTGATTTCTTTATGATACCCATTCTTTCTGGGGTGAGATGGTATCTCAATGTTGTTTTAATTTGCATTTCATGGATGGCTAGTGATGTGGAGCATTTTTTTATATATTTATTCGCTTTTTAAATTTCGTCATCTGACAAGTGTATGTTCATCTCGGATGCCCATTTCTGGATTGGGTATTTAAATTTAGGGGCCCTAATGTTTTTTAGTTCTTTATAAATTCTAGAGAGCAGACCTTTGTCTGAGTGCTTATTAGTTAAGACTTTTTCCCCATTTGTGGGTTTCACAAAATTTCCAGTTGTGGATTTCACAAATTTTCACTTTGTTGGTATTTTCTTTTTGATGTACAAAAACTTCTCAATAAGAGGTGGTCCCAGTTGTTAATTCTTTCAAGTATTACCCATGTGATTTGATTTTTGTTCATAAACTCTTTGCCTACCCCTGTGTCTTCAAGAGTTCCTCCTACTTTCTTTTCCAGGAGATTGAGTGTTTCTGTTTTAATGTTTAGATCTTTAATCCATTTTGATGTTAGCCTAGTGGATTTTCGTTTTCGGCATGTAGAGAGCCAGTTGTTCCAGCACCATTTGTTAAAGAGGCTACGTTTCTTCCAGTAAGTGTGTTTGGCCTCTTTGTCAAAGATCAGGTGGTTGAATGTGTTCACAGAGGCCTCCGCATCTTCTAATCTATTCCATTGGTCCTCAGGTCTATTTCATTGACAATACCATGCTGATTTTATCACAGTAGCTTTGTAGTATAATTTCAAGTCAGGATTTGTAATGCCTTCTGCCTTGTCTTTGTTGACCAGAACTGTGTTTGCTATTCTAGGTCTTTTCTGGTTCCAAATAAATTTTAGGAATGATTTCTGTAAGTCTCAGAGGTATGTTGGTGGAGTTTGATAGTGATTGCATTAAATCTGTACAATAATTTTGGGAGAGGGCCAGGGAGATGGATCAGTAGAATAAGCGCTTCCCTGGAAAGTGCAAGGGCCTGAGTTCAATCCCTGGTTCTGCCACAAAATAATAATAATAATTTTGGGAGTATGGCCATCTTCATGATGTTGGTTCTTCCTATCCAGGAGCAAGGAATATCTTTCCATTTTCTGAAATCCACTCCGATGTCTTTTTTCAGAGTACTGTAATTTTCCATGAAAAGATCTTTGACTTCATTATTTAGATGAATTCCAAGGTATTTAATTTTCCTCAGTGCTATTGTATAAGATATTCTTTCTCTATTTTCCCTCTCATTGTGTTTGTTATTTGTGTAGAGGAATGTTATTGACTTTTGGGTATTGATGTTGTATCTTGCTATGTTACTGAATTTGTGTATCAATTCTAGTACCTTCTTGGTGGAGATTTTTGGGTCTTCCAAGTAAAATAACATGTCATCTGCAAATAATGATAATTTAACTGCTTCTTTACCTAGTCTTATTCTTTTTATTTCTCCCTCTTGTCTAATGGCTCTAGCTAATGTTTCCAGAAATATATTGAACAGGAGAGGTGATAGAGAACATCTTTGTCTTGTACTGATCTGAGAGTAAAAGATTTCAGTTTTTGCCCATTTAGAATTATGTTAGCCATTGGGTTTTCATTGGTGGCTTTTATCAAATTGAAGAGAGGCATTCTATTCCAATTTTCTTTAAGACTTTGAACATAAACGAATTCTGGACTTTGTCAAAAGCCTTTTCTGCATCAATTGAGATGATCATGTGGTTTTTCAGATTTCGCTCTATTGATGAAGTGTATTACATTAATAGATTTTTGAATGTTGAACCATTCTTGCATCCCTAGAATGAATCCTATCTAGTCATGGTGTATGATCTTCTTGATGATTTGCTGTATAATATAGGCTAGGATGTTATTGAGGATTTTTGCGTCTATGATCATGAGAGAGAACTACAGACCTGTAGTTCTCTTTTTTATTTGTGTCTTTCCCTGGTTTTGGTATCAGTATAATACTTGACTCCAGAAATAATTTTGGGAGAACTGCTTACTTTTCAATTTCCTTGAAGAATTTGAGAAGTGTAGTAATTATATCTTCTGTGAATTTCTTGTAGAATTTAGCTGTGAATCCATCAGGACCTGGACTTTTCTTTGTCAGCAGGCTTTTTCATATTTCATTGGATGTTATTGGTTTATTGAGAGTTCTTATATCTTTTTAATCAGTTTTAGTAAAGTGTAACTTTCTAGCAGTCTGTCCATTTCTTCTGTGTCTTCTATTCTGTTAGCATAAAGATTCTCAAATTAGTTATTGATAATGTGAATTTCCAATTATATCTGTGGTGATTATACCCTTTACATTCCTTATTGCTTGTATTTGAATTTTTTTCATTCCTCTTTTTGACGAGGTTAGCTAGGGGGTTTTGTTTAGTCTTTCAAAGAACCAGTTTTTTTTTTTAATTCGTTGATTTTTTGAACTGTTTTCTTCATCTCAACTGAAATAATTTCTGCTCTAATCTTTATGATTTCTTCCCATCTTTGGGCTCTGGGTTTGGTTTGCTCTACCTTTTTGAGATGTTGGAGGTAAGCATTAGGTTGTTTATTTGTTCCTGTTCTGTTTTCTTAATGTGTGAGTTCAGAGCTATAAATTTTCCTCTGAGAACTGCTTTCATCACATCCCATAAATTCTGATAAGTTGTCGTTGAATTTTCATTGAATTGTAGATATTCTTGAATTTCTTTTTTAATTTCATCTGTGATCCACTGATTGCTGAGCAGGGTATTGTTTAATTTTGATGTATTTAGCCGATTTTTCTGGTTTCTTTTGTCATTTATTTCCAGTTTCATTGCACTGTGGTCAGATAATATGCATGGGATAATTTCTATTTTCTTGCATATACTTACACATGACCTCTGGAGTAATGTGTGGTCTATTTCAGAAAATGACCCATGTGCAGCTGAAAAAAATGTGCATTCAGCAGTGATTTTGTGGAACACTATGTATATGTCCACCAAGTCCATTTGTTCCAAACTTTCATTCAGTTCTGCTACATTTTTTGCTAATTTTTCATCTGGTTGACCTATCTTTTTGAGATAAGGGGGTGTTAAGGTCTCTCGTGATTGGTACATAGATATTTATGAGTGTTCCCTCTTCCTCTTGAATTTCTCCCCATAGGCAATGTATAGTGGCTTTCTTTATCTGGTTTGTTTATTCTTGGTTTGAAGATGAGACTGTCTGACCACAGGATTGCTGCCTCTTTTTTTTTCTGAGGTGATGGGGCATGTAGTATTATTTTCCATCCTTTGATTTTCAGCCTACGAATTTCTTTATGAGTTAAGTGTGTTTCTTGTATACAGCATATTTTTGGCTTTTGTTTCCTAATCCACTGTGCCAGTCTATTTCTCTTAATTGGTTAATTGAGTCCATGTACATTGATGGTTATAATTGAGATGTTTTGACTTATGATTGGCATGTTATTTAACTGCTGTTCTTTACTCCTTTTTGTCTTGTATTTAATTGTTTAGTGGGTTCCTTCTGTTCTCATTCAGGGTGCTCTGATCATTTTGGTCCCTCTCTAGAACATCTTTCCGTAGTCTGTATAGGCTGGGCTTTGTCATCATGAAATTGTTTAGTTGTTCTTTGTTATTGGAATATTTCATTTCTCCATCAAATTTGAAAGAGTGTTTTGATGTATGGTAGTCTGGGCTGGAATTTGTTTTCATAAAGGACTTGAAGTATTCTGCTCCATCCTTGCCTTCGTGGTTTGTGTAGAGAAGTTTGCTGTAATTCTGATGGGTTTTCCTCTGAATGTGATCCACTTCTTTTCTGTAGCACCTTTCAGTATACTATTCTTGTGTTGGATTTCTGGGATCTTGACTATTATATGTCTTGCTGTGTTTTTAATTGGGTTGAAGTTTTTGGTACTCTGTACGCTTCAATTACCTGAATGTCAGATTGTTTCCTCATATTTGGGAAATTTTCCACTATTACTTCTGCCCATATTATTTTTATATTATTTGTATTGCCTCTATCCTTCTCGCTGATACGTATTAGTCTCACATTGTTCATCTTTGCATTGTCTTGCCGGTGATGAATTGTTTTTTCCTGCATCCTTGTTGTTTTTAGGTGATCCTTTCTTACCTTTTCAGTAGTTGCACCAGCATCTTCAAGATCTGAAACTGTCTTCACTTTCACTCAAATGGTTTTTCAGGCTTGTTGTTGAGATTTTATGTTCTCTATCTCTTTGACTATGCTTCATGCAATCTATTTCTTTCCTGTATTGCTCATTCAAGGAATCTGTCATTTTTCTAATTTGTACTTTTTTTAGCATTGTCTTCTTTAGAACTAGTTATTAATGCTTTCACTGCAGAGTTTTTTTTTTTTTTTCAGATTGGGTTTCCTCTATATATTTCTGTATTTGATTCTTTACTTCAGATGCTATGAATTCAGAGATTTCCTTTTTATTTCAGAAATTAATTCTGTTCTGAGTTCCTTTATACCTTTCTGCTGTTGTTTCTTTACTTCTGATGCTATTAATGCATACATTTCAGCTGAGCTAGTGTCCTCTTTACTTGTTCTGGGTGGGCTCGAGGCCTGAGTGCATTTTACTCCTTGTCCTTATCATTTCTTATAACACTGACCTTTGACCTTTGGTGTAGAGCTTTGGTACATTTATAACCTTATCATCTACTGAAATTTGGGTACAGCTCTCCTGTTTGAGTTTATCCAGTTATGCCTGGCTTGGGTCTATGTGTTGTGCTCAGCTCCTTCCTGCTGGAGCTCTTGGAAGTGAACCTGTTGTGTCTCTCTGGCACAACAGTGAACCTGTGGTGCCTCTCTGTTGTGCCCCTGCCCCAGAGGGCACAGTGAAGCACAGAAGCTCTCTAACAGACTAGCTAGGCTTGGGCTTGGGATGGATCTCTGGTCTTGAGAGCATTGCAGAAGTTCTCACTCACTGGGCGAGCTTGGGGGTGGAGGCTCTGGAGATGTGCAATGGTCCTGAGGGTGTGGTAGAGGGTCTCACTCACAAGGCATGCCTGAGTTTTTTTTTTTATAGTGTTCCCGTAGGTGCAAGGAAGCTCGAAGCTTTCCCACACACTTGTTGGGCGTGGGATGGGCTGGATGCAGCATGCAGGGCAGGCTGTGCTGGCTCTGGAGGGGCAGGTGAGATCCGGAGGATGCGGAGAAATGTTTCTGCCATGCTGTTGGCCTGGCCTTGGTCCAGCAGGCACAAGAGAGAGCAGAAGCTCTCTCACACACTTGTGGGACCTGGGGTTGGGCGCATGTCAAAGAGCTGTGATTTATATAGTAACTTCTTCTTCTTCTTCTTCTTCTTCTTCTTCTTCTTCTTCTTCTTCTTCTTCTTCTTCTTCTTCTTCTTCTTCTTCTTCTTCTTCTTCTTCTCTTTCTCCTTCTCCTTCTCCTCCTTCTTCTCCTCCTGCTCCTCCTCCTTCTCTTTCTCCTCCTCCTCCACCTCCTCTTCCTCCTCCTCCTTCTCATTCTCCTCCTCCTTCTCCTTCCCTTTCTTCTCTTTCTCCTCCTCCTCCTTTCCTTTCTTCTCTTTCTCCTCCTCCTCCTCCCCTCTCCCTCTCTTCCTCCTTCTCCTTCTCCTTCTTCTTTTTGCACAACTGGGGATTGAACCCTGGCCCTTGCCAGGGAAGCGCTTATTCTACTGAGACATCTCCCCTACCCTAGATTTTGAGAAAGATGGTGGCAGATGCCAGAAAGGAAAGCATCCTTTCTTGCAAAGCTGTTTAAAATGTGGAGTATAGGTTGAATGTAAAACAAAATGAAAGTTTTCAAAGATAAGAAGAACTGATTATTCTCTTTCATTGTAGCAATTGGATTCTTTAGGATATAGATTGTAAAGACAGATATTTTTAATTTTTAAATTTTTTGTATTTTAGCACAGAGTGTAAAGGGTTTCACTACATAGATCGAATTCATAGTGATCTACCTGTGTTCAGCCTCTCACCTGCTGGGGTTATAGGCACGTGCCACCATGTCCAGTCTTAATCACTCTCTCAGTGCACCCCAGGGGTGGGGCTGGGATAGCATTCCAGGGCTGAAGCCCAGTCCCTGTGTCTGCATAAGTAGGCACTTTAATCTACTGAGCTATTTGGCTGACCCATTAAAGATGGAATTTAGTATACAAGATATTTGTTAAGGAGGAGGGAAGAATTAACATGTGCAGGAAAAAGGGAAGGAAACGAGAAAGTAAAGGAGGATGAACAATTTCAATGATAGGCTAATTTAGATTAACAACTCCTATGAAGAAATAATAAACACTGACACAAAGGAGAAGGCAGGAGAAAGTATAGAAAGGCTTATATTAGTCAGAAGATAATATTATTTTAATATACATTTCCACAAGTTAGAAATACGTCTTAGAATCTTGAAAGCAATGACAAATATACATTGATACAGATAACTACAGGTAAAAAGCTAAAGGGAAGATTAAATGGCATGAAATAACTTGTTTCACTCACAAGAAGGAAAAAAGGAACTAAGGAGTAAATAACTGATAGAACCAAGAAAGCTAAGAAGAAAAAAATGAATGCCCAGATGGTAACTTTAAACACAACTATATCATCAATTACATTAAATGTAAATTGACAATTCCACATATAAAAGAGATTGTCATATTACATCAAATTAGCCACATTATATACTGTTTTAAAAATGTACTTTGAATATAGAGAATGCAGATTAAAAGTAAAAAGGTGGGAAATCATATGCTATGTAAACCCTAAGGACAAGAATGCTGATGTGTTATGACAAACAGACTTCAAAACAGAGAAACCAGAGATAAAGAGGAAATTTCATAATGATAAACCATCAGCTTTTCAAAAAGACAGGATGATTCTGTCATCATAGAAAATGTCTAAAAGTAAAGCTCTTAAATAAATGAATCAAAAATCAAAAGAACCAATGGAAAAATAAATTCATAATCATAGCTGAAGATTCTTTTCACCCATCTCTTATTGATAGGTAATAAAATTAATCATGGAAATTAGGATAGCTATATAAGATTTAAAATCACTATCAGATATCTTGACCCAGTTGACTTTTATAGAAACACCCTGTTCAACAACTGTATAATGTATATAATACACTCACCAAGAAAGAGCATAAAGTAAATCTTGGCAGTTAGGAGGATTGAAAATACATATAAGGACTGAAATTACAAACACTTCTTTAAACCTCAGCAGTATTAACTAGAAATGAATAACAGGATATCTAGGAAATTCTTGTTTTTTGCAATGAAACAATACACTTATAAATAGTCTACAGGTCAAAGGAGATTTTAGGATGGGAATTAGAAAACATTCTGAGCTGACTCATAACGGAACAATATATGAAAATTTGTGGATGAAATCAATGCAATACTTACAGGGACTTTATTTAGAAAAAAAAGATGTAAAATCAATGATTAAAGTTTCCTCCATAAATAATTAAGAGCAATCAAATTAAAAAAATAAAAGTAAACAAGAAAAAAACAGAGAAGGACAGATCAGAGAGATAGAAAAAATATTCCAAATCACCACAGTTTATTTACTTTCCTTGAAAATAGGAGATAGGGTGATAGGGCAGTCAGATTTTTAATTCTATATTTTATGAGAGAAAAGAATGTAAGTATAAAATAGGAAAGAAGTAAAATTTTATCTTCTGATAAAATGAATTTTAAAAAAACAACCTGAAAATTACTTCATCTGGTATCACAATTTAGTAGAAATATTACTAAATGTAATATTGTAGCCCTAATTTTAAACAGCTATCAATAAAGAAAATACGATTAAACTCAGTCACAGTACCAACAAAATGGCACAAATAAGTTGCAACAAACCTCAAAAGAGTTTTGAAATGACTCTAAAAAGAAAGGCTACTGAGAGACACAAGAGCTTGAATGAGTGAAGAGAAACAAACCAGTTCTGAACAGGAAGACAATCTCCTTTAAACTTTACACAATTCCAACATAAAACAGTCAAGAAAATTTAAAGGATTACAAAACTGATTTCCAATTTTTTCATAGGCATTATGAAAATATTGGGTAACTGTGTCTTGTCAGATACGAAAATACAATCACAAAATTATACTGATTAAACAGCAGAAATGCCAGATGGATCAATGGAACAAGGAAGCCCAAGATGCATTTAAACTCCCAAGACAGTGAGGACAGTGTTTTTGTTTGTGTGCTTGTACTTGAACCTGATATTGTGTAATTATACAAGTTTAATCAATCTGATGAGAACAAAGTAACTTTTTATTTTTGCAATAGTTTTAAACTTTTGCTCATTAATAGTGGGATAGAGCATCCCCTTATATAGTAATAATTAGGCATGTAGTATTCCTTTTCAGTTATAATATAGACAAATTCATCGGATTTTGCTGGGATTATAAAGATATGTTTTATTTTTTGTTATTTTAATAATTATACCTTTCAAACTGTAGCCTTTAACATACTTGAAATTTGTTTTATGTAGCATAAGGCAGAGAGCTATTTCTTAAAGAAATGTGATAGGTTGGCCAGTTTTCATGACATTAAGGTGTCCACTTTTGCTTTCATTTGTTGTGCTGCTCTTGTCTGGATTTGGTGTGCTGATTATATGTACAATAGTAGACAATGCCTGAGTGTTTATTTCAATTCTTATGTTCATTTTTCTGTTAATTTATTATCATAAATATTTATTACTTAAATAATAAGACTTAGAGAATGTCCCTCTTGCACGGTTTTTTTTTAAACTTCTTTGGAAATAGGAGATGGGGTGATACGGCAGTTATTAGATTTTTCTAACTGCCAAACTTTTCAAATTTGTGGTAGTTATTCATTATTTGCAAACACTCACTTTTCACATAAATTTTAGAATAAGACTTGGGTTCTTGCTTCTGCCTTTTTTTTTTTTTTTTTGGATTTTAGGGAAGCTGTCTAAAGGGTGTTCAGGGTCTCACTACGAGATCGGACTCACATTGATCCACCTGTTTACAGCCTCCCAAGAGCTGAGATTACAGGCAAGCACCACCACACCCAGTCTCAGTTGTCATCTCAGGGTGCCCTGGGGGCGGGGCCAGCACAGCAGGCCTGGGGAAGAAACCGTGGCCCCTAAGCCTGCTTGCAGGCACTTTAATCTGCTGAGCTATTTGACTAGCCTGCTTCAGCCTCTTGAAAAGTGTGCCTCCCTGTGTGTGTTTCTCTTTTGATTCATCATGATACCGATTCATGTGATCGATTTACCTTAGACATCAAATCTTTTTTGCACTTAAAAGTAAACTTAGATGTGTATTGTATATTTTAACATATATTGCTGAGTTTTATTGACTAATCTTTCATGTAAGATTTTTGCATTTGTATTTGTATGTTCACTTCATCCATATATTTCTTTTTAATATTCACATTATTTATGTCTCATTATTTGTACAAAATACATTGCTTTTTATTTTCTGAAACTACTTGTATAAAAGAGGGGTTGTCAAATTTGGCAGTGCTTACCATGAAACCATTTGGTTCTGGATTCTCTTGAGTAAATATTTGCAATTGTCAGTTACATTTCTTTAGCTGTCATTAATATTTATATTTTTTTCTGTTCTAATTTGCAATTTTTGGATATTTTAGAAAAATTACTAATTTATCTCCACGTCCAAATTTGTTGCGGCTGTTTGTTATAATGAATTTTTTAATGCTAGATACCACCGTATTTATAGTGTATGGTTTTGAAATATCTTTTGATTGCACATGGTGATATTTGTCTAAATTACTAGCATCTTTCAAAGAGCAATATTTAGTATAATTTATCATTCTTTTAGTTCTAGTTTATTTCATGAATTTCTAACCTTATTTTTATTATTAATTTCTTGTTTCTTTAAATTTATGCCAATGTTCCTTTTCTAGCTTCTTGTTTTGAATGTTTGGTTGATTTGCTTTTGGTAGCCCATAATTTTTCTTGCTTAGTGTTGCTTTAATTGTGTCACATAAATTTTTACATATAGATGTTTTATTGCCATTTGGCTCTGAAGGTTTTCTTTTGTTTGTTTGTTTTATTTTTTTGAGACAGTCATGCTATGCAGTTTGGGCTGGGCTTGAGCTCAATTTGTAGCCCAAACTGGTCTCAAACTTCAAATGATTGTCTTGCCTCAGCCTCCCGAGTGCTGGGATTACAGGTGTGTCACACCAGTCCAGCCTCTAAGTATTTCATAGTGACCTTTAATTTCTTTTTAAAACTTTGGATTTTGACAGCATTTTTTTTTTGTTTACCTCTAGCACTGGTTTCTTGGAGCATAATAACTTCATTGTGCCCACTACAACCTTATTAGAGGATTTTTGCTCACCTCTTTGAACTTTTGTTTTATTAGGAAGCATTTAAATTATGATTTTTTTCTTCAGTCAGGAATTAAATACTAGTTCATAATAAAAATGTGCACTCCACATTAACTCATAAAACAGCATCAACCACTCTTACTAATTTTCTCTTTATATATTTGTTTATATAGCAGTACATCTACAAGTCCTTTCCTCGATTGTGCTCTTCTTCATTTGTGTTCTCTGCTCTTCTGTTTTTTAGATTGATGCTCTTTTCTTTTTTATTTACTGTGCATATATTTACAGTATACAGTGTGCTATTTTGATACAGTATATACAGTATGATGAAATGATTATCAAAATTGGGTTCATATAAGTGCATTCATATATCTTTCCAACAGTGAGTTGCAGAAAAATACATGAAGTTAAAATTTTACTTTCATACAAACTATTAATAATATATAGTCTAAGGGCTGGTGGTATAGCTTAGTGGACTAAGCGCTTGCTTAGGTAAGCACAGGGGCCAGGGTTCAATCCCTGCTTCTGCATGTCGCACAGGCCCCACCTTTGGGTGTGCTGAGCTGGCAGTGGAGTCAGCATGGTGGCATGCACCTGTAATCCCAGCACTAGGGAGGGAGGCAGAAATCAGGAGGATCACTACGAGTCTGGGCTGCATAGGGAAACCCTGCACAAAAAA
>PVKA01036830.1:0-21455 GCA_004027165.1 Ctenomys sociabilis
TTTTTTTTTTTTTTTTTTTTTTTTTTTTTTTTTTTTTTTTTTTTGTCTTTTTGAGACAGGGTCTCGCTATGCAGTTCAGGCTGGCTTTAAGCTCACTTTGTAGCTCAGGCTGGTCTCGAACTCACAACAATCCTCCTGCCTCAGCCTCCCGAGTGCTGGGATTACAGGCATGCGCCACCACGCCCGGCTTCATGGCCCTTTTCACACTGAATGTATTCTGTGGCAGTGTCACAGCTTTCCCTCTCCATGCATGAAGCCAGCCCCATGTCCACGGTGCTGCTGGTGGGGGACCCTCAAGGCCTTTCCCTGGCAGGGCTGTGCCTGCTCCTCACCACTCTCCACAGGCATTCCACGCTCCTAGCTTCCACTATGTCCTCGGCTGGCTTCCTACCATGCTTTAGGCTTCAGCCAAAGGCTCACCACTGCTCTCCCTCGGGGGCACAACGCCTGGCCTTGACACCTTTCTTTAAGGATACAATTGGAAGCCTCCCTAGCCCTGTTAACTAATGTGTTTAACATGCCTGTAAAGCCAACACCATGTGACTGATGCCAGCATCTGCCTGTAAAGCCAGCATCATGTGAATAATGCCAGTATCTGCCACCAGCTTGAGCAGGAGCTAGACTCCCTTGAATTGTGCCTGCAGATGCCTGGATAGCTGAGCACTCTAAACCAAAGCCCAGGAAAACAATTCTCCAGTTGGCCATTGTGAGCCAGGTGTCCGGGCTCTCTTCTCAAAGCAAAGTTCTCACCTTTGTCCCTCTTCTCTTTGGAGGGTGGGGCCTCACTGCTCCTCATCAGCTTTCCCATGGACCCGTGGTAAAGTACTTGGCTTCTTAGTAATGCAGGTGTTTTTCAGCAAACAAATCCTATTCTGCTCCAGCTTTCAGATGCTACCTTTCTAGAGAATCTGAAATCTTTCATACAGACCTTTTGCTCCTGATTTTCATAAAAGCCTGACTAAAAGCAGCAAGCACCACCCATGGTGTAGCCTAAAGGTGGAACTGCCTTGAAATTCCTTGAGCACATTAGCTAGCCCACCACCTTTAATCTCAGTCTCAGGCAGAGTATCAGGACACAATCAAGGTGTAGACAAATTTTCTGGCAGAACACAGCCCACAGGGCCTGGGGTCTAGCTGTTGATGCATCCTTGCCCCAGCTGAAGGCTTCTGACTCCAGGTTTACCATCCATTTTTCCCTCAGTATTTGGTCTTCTGAGCTCCAAGCAGGCTGTTCTGTTGAGCGCACCTTGCAGTGTTCCGGGCCCTGTGCCAGCCGGTGTCTGCAGACCTTCCAACAGTCCCCCATGAGCTGCTTCCAGGGCTTCTCCTTCACCCCACTGTGTTCACAGCAAGCACCACTCCACATGCCCTGCTTGGGTCTCAAGGGGGTTTTCTACCTGGCGACCTCATCTTGCATAGACAGTCCTAGAATCTCTAATCTTTTATAGTTTCTACTTTTTTTTTTTTTTTGTAGGTTGAAGTTCCAACTTTTAAGCTACTTACTGAAAGAATGCAATTTTTACACAATTTTTGGGGAAATAGAAAATAGTGTCATTAGCCTGGTGGAATTGTTAAAATAATTATATTAAAAGAAAAAGGGAAAAGATTGATATATTTGATTTTTAAGAAAAATCCTTAAAGATGTAATAATACAACATGGTGAAGAAAGAAGTCAAGGTGTCAAAAATTAAAGTCTGGGTGCAGAAAACCTGAAGATATTAGAATTCCATTCCTGGTGAGGGCAAACTTGCCCCAATTAGGACTGTGGTGAAAGCATTCTGTTATAGCTGTCGAAGCAGAAGAAATTAGGTTCTCTAATGAGAGCCTTTAATTTTCCTGCTCTTCGTCTCCTTCTCAGGCCTAGTCCTGACATAGAAATGCATTTCTACTCGAACTTTCTCTGCCTCCCTGCCAAGATGTGTGATAACCTCCTTATAATGAGAATTTCTATTCTAGGCAGGCAAGTACTATGATAGTACCATCTCAATACTTAGAATAAGAATCTGAAGGTTACAGAGTGGAAGATAAGTATTTGGGAAGGATAGAGGTATATGCAAAGATACCTCAGTGTGGAGTACAGAATATGCAAACTGTTTGCTCTCACACACTGAGGAAGTGAGCTCTAGTAGGGTTGGAGGCTGAGGCAGGGGATTGCTGTGAATTCGAGGCCTGAGTGAGTTACACAATGAGTATGAGGCCAGCCTGCACCACATAACAAGATTCTGCCTCAAAACAAAAAACAAAAAGAAAGAAAATAAAAATAACTGAGTTCTTCTATACCTTAATATCCATAGGACACCAGCCAGGCATGGTGGCTCATGCCTGTAATCCCAGCACTGAGGAGGCTGAGGCAAGAGGATTGTGGTGAATTTGAGACCAGCCTGAGCTACAAAGTGAGCTTAAGGCCAGCCTGAACTGCATAGTGAGACCCTGTCTCAAAGAGACAAAAAAAAAAAAAAAAAAAAAAAAAAAAAAAAAAAAATATATATATATATATATATATATATATATATCCATAGGACACAGTTCGTGCCAGTGGTTCCTTCCACTATTTTTATGGAAATACTGATTAATTTGCAGATAACCTGCTTGTCCTTATGTGTCCTGCATATTAATAAACTAAACCATTGAGAAATTAATATAAATTCAAAGTATGTGTTTAATTTAACTTCTCCATCAGTCAAGGCAGTGTGGTGTGTACTACTCCTGACATAAGAATCATATATATGGTGCATGAATCCTGACACTTTGTCCTAATTACCCTAAAAATAGGTGCTACTATTACAACTTTTATAAGCTAATAAGTTAATTTTAAGAAACTGACATTATGAAATGTAAGCATTAGTAATACTTAAAATATTACTAAAAACCACTAAAGTATTTTATTCAGATGGAAACATAATGTGCCTACAGAAAATACACTAAAAGAAAGAAAGAGTTCTCTGAGGTACCAGGTGAAAATTTTTCTAGAGTAGAAATTCTTTTTTAATTGCTATGTTTGCAATACACAAAATTTGCATTTGTTGGGGGTATATCACATCTTAATCATTCTCAATTCTCTATATACGCTTCTTCATACATTTCTTTTTTGCTGCTTTTATGTGTTTGGTGCAGGGTCTCACTTTGCAGCTTGGACTCGTGGTGAGCCTCCTGTTTTCAGCCTCCCCAGCACTCTGATTGCAGGTGTGCATCGCCAGCCCAGGACTGGGTCTCCAGATCAGCATGCCCGAGGGTGGAGCCAGTGCAGCACGCAGGACCAGGGATTGAGCCCTGGTCCTGTGCTTGCCTGAGTGGCCGCTTAATCCACTGGGCTGCCTCACTGGTCCTGTGATGTCTTTACCTTAAGAAAGTTGTTTTTAAGGTGATATTGCACTTATGGAAAGTGTTGTGAAAACCCTGCTGACATTTGCCTTCAAATTCATATAAATAGATCTAAAATCAAATTTTTCTTGGTTTGACAGATTACAACATAACTTGAATTTGAGCCCCATCCCCTGCACCATGCATCCCCGGGGTGCAGAGCAATGTGACCTTGTTACTAAGTCATGGATTAAAAGCAGAGAAAAGGGGGGGGCGGGAAGATGGCTCAATAGAATAAACACTTCCTGGCAAGGGTCTCAGTTCAATCCCTGATTCCACTGAATAAATAAATAAATAAATAAATAAATAAATAAATAAATAAATAAATGCAGAGAAACGTGTCTCCTATGAACTGCCAGCCTCCGGGAACTGGCCTTTACCCAAACCTTTTGATTTCTTTAGAATCTCTCTTTTCTGTCCCTAAATGTGGCCACAATTTTCACATTTCCAGACAAATTATGAGCACAACTAAGCAGTATAAGGTAATTTTCATGGAGAACTTCATGTAGCCAGGGCACTTCTTCTAGCGTAAGTTCTTGTATCCTTCCATTTTAAGTTAAAGTGATCCATCCTACCTCCATTAACAGACCCTGAAGTAGGTTCTAAGCAGATTCTTGTATAAATAATAACTGCTCTTTGTGCTGCAGCTCAGTTTCTTACTGTGTGTTGAGAAACCTGCTTTCAGAAAGTCCACAGGCCAAAATGCCTGAGTAAGCAAAGGACACCATCTGTATTTCTCACTCTTGTATGCTGGGGCTCGTAGGAATACATGTGCAGAAGCTCTTCAGAGTGTGGTTTTCACCACATGAAAGGATAAAGAAGATACGCGAATCATTATCTTCTATCAAGCCAAGTAATAAAGAGATTTGGGGTTTGGGGAGGTAGCTTAGCAGTCTAAGCGCCCATCTGGCAAACGCAAGGACCTGAGTTTGGTCCCTGTACCACATGCCATGCCAGCATAGCACTGGGGAGTCTGAGACAGGGGGTCACTAACTGCTTAAAGAGAGCTTAAACTTTTATTTAGAAAATATATTGTTCACAAAATTATGGCATTTGTGTGAACATAAACAACACATTCATTTTAATGGATAAATAAGTAGTGTCTTAATTTAATTACATTACAATAAGCATCAGTAGATTTAACCCGCAGGAGCATGGGCTCCTTGGGACCTTCAGTAATTTTAAAGACTAAGGATCTCCAGGAAGCCTGGAAGGTTGCCTGCGGCTGCCGTTGGCAGATGGCCTGTGCAGCTCGCGGGCTGGACCCGTCTACTCCACCTCTGGATTCAGGCTACGTTTTAAATCTTGCACATACTTTAAAGAGGATGATTTTTGTTGTCGTTGGCACTGGCTTAAGCCACTTTTCCAACCTAACTTGCATGCTTAGACGAGTTTGGGTTATCGCTCAGTAGTAGGACTGAGCTACTAGGAGGCATGTGCGTACCTCTGCGCCCAGTATAGCAAGAGCAGCTCCAAAGACGCCAAGCAGACGGTGCGTGCCCTCCGTGTGCCTGGAGCTGTCCTTCGGCATCAGGGTCACAGCGCGCGTAACCGCGAGGGCAGGGGGTTCTGCGCCCCTCGCTGCTCCCACGGCTCCACCTTCTCTCTTTAACTCCTGCTGCTCCATCTACTGGGTTCTTCATGCGACTCAAATACGCCAGCCTGGCAGTCACCTGGGGACTTCGCTCCTCTTGTCCTGCTGAGACTGCCGTTTTTTTTGCTAGGCACGGGACGGGTTCTCCTTCACTTAGACTTTTACCCAAAGCTTCTCTTCTTAGAAAGGCCTGACCACCACACTCTGCTGTTAACGTGGGCTGCCAGACCCATATTTTCTTTTCTCTACCTTATTTCATTGTTAGTTGTTATCTTTAATACGAAATACATTTTCACTTAGTTTATTGTTATGCTTAAGTTCCATAATATAAGGTAGTTGTATTATTTAGAGTTATTTGTTTAGAATTGCTTCGTGGTATATATTGTCTGCTGCCCTTTGTTACTAATGATGTTATTCTGTGTATTAATAGACTAGATCCCCCAAGGCAATGGGATTCACGAGCCGGTTCTCTCCCAGCAGGTGGCAGTGTAGGTAGGGGACAAGTAGCACCTCGAGAAAGGCCCTGACGACAAGAGAATACTGAAGAAGGCAGCTCTTGGGCTCCAGGCCTGAGGAGAGACAGCAGTGAAGTACTAGATTGTCGGGGAGAAAGGAGAACGTCATAAAGACCCATGACCCAGGGCAGAAAGGGCACCGAAAGCCTCTAAAAACTTATATCTGAATTTCTTTCTTGGCTAGTTCACTGTTAGTGTATAGAAACACTGGCTAACATAAAATAAAATACGTAAGAATAAATTCAACCAAAGAAGGCATGAAAAAAGCTATAAAACACACTGATCAAAGAAACTGAAATCACAAGTTAGTAGAAAGGTATCCCATGCTCATAGATTGGGAGACTGAAGGTTGCTAACATGTCCACTCTGCCCAGTGTGATCTACGTATTCAGTACCATCTCCACGGGCATCCTGAAGGAAGGATGTGTGGGCTTCACACACGCAAGAGAAATGAAGCTGCAACGCATGCAGAGCTGCAAAGATCCCAGATAGCCAGGACTAGGAACACAGAGCAAAACCATAGACAGCATCCTACCTGACCTCCAAAGCCACTACAAAGCACAGTTAGGGAGCCTGATGCCAGAATAAGGACAAGGGCCCTGATTCACATGACAGAAAAGAGAGCCCAGCTGTGCCTGCAGGCAGCCCGTTACCCAGTAATGTTTAACAAGGGCACCAGGAAGGCAGCATGACAGAGAATAAGGATTTCAACTAATGGCTTTGAGAAAACAGAGTGTCCACCCAAAAAGGAGAATGAAATTGAGATTACTCTTCTACTACACAAAAATTCTAAACTACGTGTGTCAAAGACTAAAACTATAAAATGTATAATAGGAAATTCCTTACTATTTGTTTTGGTAATTATTTTCAAAATACAACAAACTCACAGAAAAATAAATAAACAGTGAGACTACATCAAACTCAAGTATTTCAGTCAGTGAAAGATGTAGTCAACAGAAATGGAAATACAGTCTATGAATCAGAAGAAAATATTTGCAAATCACATACATACCTAATATGGGGTTAATATCTCAAATATAAAAGTAATTGATATAACTCTAACAATAAACCAAATACTCTGAGAAAAGTGGACAAATGAGCTGTCAGACATTTTTTCCAAAACAGACATAGAAATAGCCAGCAAAAAAACCCAAAAATACCAAAATGTGCTCGACACTACACACCATCTGAATTGTCAGATCATCACAACAATGAAGTTTCATTTCGCAATTGCTAAGATGGCTTTTATCAAAAAGAAAAAAGAAATGACCAATTTTAGTGAAGGTTTGGATGGTCCTTCATATACTATTGATGAAAATTTAATTTGGTATGTCCACCAGGAAAACACACACAAACCTCCCAGGATGTTCATTCAGAGTGTTCCGAGTGCCCCGCTGATCTGCTTGTGCGCGTACACCTGAAAGCAACGAAGTCACCCATTTCTGAAGGCATTTGCACCTCAATGTAAATTACACTGTCATTCACACTAGACTAGACATGGAAATAACCCAAGTAGCAGTCAACAGAAGAACGGATAAAGACTTGAGAGGCAGCGTTCACCAGCAGGAGCCATGGGACACACAAGCCAAAAGGCACAGGGTGGAAGCTCCGACCAGGAATACCGAGGGCTGCAGTTAGCAGTGGCACACACTGGCGATAGCCGAAGAGCAGATTAAGAGAAAGGTAAGCGTAGTTGCTAGCTGTGCACACCGTTGTGTGTTGCCGCTTTGGTTATTATCGTAAGAACAGCAAAACCTTACGGTGCACACTTCAAGCATAAGCAAAGATAACAAACAAAAATAATATCTTGGAGTAGATGCTGCAGAAAATTAAAGGACTGCAGAATTGTCAGCCACTGAACTGCTGCAGTCCAGAAGAGGATTTCTGGGTGTTTTCCTCAGGAAAGGATTGATCATGACAGAAGGAGAAAACTGTAAGAGGGACAGCAATGGAGGAAAGAAGGCGACGTCTGCTGTGGCCCCAAGACATGGGTGGGACTTAACAGCCTGTGGGCAGAAAAGCAGCCAGGCTGGAAGGGCAGGCACATCCTGCCTTCAACACTGGGCAGCACTATGTGCTCAGCTGCCCCCTGAGGCCTGCATCTGGCCACAGGCTGCTGCACCTGGGTGCGCAGGGGTGCAGCTCGAACCCCGGGACCTGGCTCCTCTCCTACTCCCCACCTGCACACTCAGAAGTCCACTCTTGAGGGCCTTTCATCTGGAGCACTGCTCAGTCAGCTGCTCCTCTGACTTCAGTGTCATCCTCTTCCACTTTCGTCTCTCACGTGACTGTTTTCAGTCTTCCCCGCAGTTTCTTAGGGATCTTTTCAAACTTCTTGAATACTTTATGACCTGTACGGAACCCAGAAGGTCACTAATAGTGTCCAAAACTCTGACATAATTCTCTGTACATTGTACAGTTCTGTTATCAGTATGACACACTCTGTCTGAATTTTAAAGCAACTGGACTCATAAAATGCCAAAAACACACAATTGTGTTTGAAACTCCCTTCCTCTGGGCTTGTGGGGCAGGTCTTTATGCCAGTCCCATTTTCAGCCCTAGCAAATATGACATGGCTCCCCTTATATTCTCCCTAGCATGGCATGCAATAGACTACCTGATATTTATGGCAATGCTGTTTTTTTTTTCTACACACAAACTGCCTTTGACTGAGGATTCAGACCCTTTTCTATAGAACACTGTGTTCTCAGAATCAATTTTATATTAGAGAGTTGGACTCTTAGACCTTTATTACTGAGGTTCAATGTTACCTTACAGGCTACTTGTCAGCATGAAGGGTTCCTGCCACCTGTCTTCCAGCCTGATGCAGGTCTAGAGCATTAGGCATTGCTTTGTGTCCTGCCTTCTCCTGAGTGATTTAACTCTTTAATGGGGTGAGCAGTGGCATCCAGCCAAAAGCCATGACGGCAGCTCCTCCATTGTGGTCTGAGTCAAAGGAACGAGAGCCACAAGCAGGCATAGGTGCATGGGTGTCACCAGTGCACTTTGGGCTGAATAACTGCACCTGCTCTTCTACAACAGCTTTGACCTTGGTGGAATCACTGCCTGAACTGCCTCCAGCAACCATGTCAGCTGCGTGTCCTATGCACACACATGCATGCACTCACTCACACATGCACACACACACATATGCATGCACACACACTGTGAAGTACTTTCTAAGTTGAATTTTCAAGATCTGTTTACATTGCCTGACTTAGGGCCCTGATTCAACTTCTGACACAACTTCTGTGATTCATTACAAAGCACATTGAAAATCCCAGTGATTTTTAAATTTTTCCCATGGACAGCTTGGAGCTTTCAGCCAAGTTTAATTTCCCTACCTGCTTCCCTTATGAGAAGAGAAGCTAACATTACTGTCTCTGTGTAGCAGTTCCTTAAACTGAGCTTCAGTGACAGTAAACAGCCTGGGCTCCACCCCTTCTGTAGCAGATTATACTCTAGCTGTGCTTGCAGCCACCCTTGCTCTGGTCTTTCTCTGCATAAAATAGCACTCTAATGCCATGGCAGGTGCCAGGGAACAGACTGACAGTTCCAGGACCTCATCATTCGATTCTTTGGTCAGCTACTTGATGCTGAGCACGATAGGCCAGAGGTCGGTCAAGACGCATTTGGAAGGAGGGTAACACAAGGTCCTGCATCCATATGGCGGGTTGCACAGAGCTGCTGCCTCGGGATTCCACATAGGACAGACTGAGAAGTGATGAACCCTAGGTGACATTCCCAAATGACACCCGTGTATTTCTTCAAATACTTCGGCTTTGAAAATGACTAATGAAGGCAGATGCCTTTCAGTCGGGTGCTGAAGATAAGGAAAGTAGAAGGACTGGACAAATGTACTGTGAGAAAATCACTGCCTAAGAATGTACTAGAATTCTCTGGGTTTCTGCAATCCTTTTAAGCATTTTAAATGGACCATGTGACTGTGCAGTGCTGGATATTGACTCCAAGGCCCTGCGCGCAACAGAGACCCACCTGCCACTGAATTACATTTCCAGCCCTAGATGTACGCCATTAAAAGTTATGACCAACATGAGTATCGCTTGTTTGATTTCTTGGAAATCATAACTGTTAGTCAAAAATATTTAAAGTAAGTGAGAAGCTCAAAATGATTAGCACTCAGCTTGCTGGAGTTGTTTCATGTCAAAACAAAGATCTGTGAAAGCTGCCGACAGAAACCACATACATATTCTCATTCCCTTTGTTGGGTTTAAGGAGATGTGAACAGTAACAGAGAAAGCAGGACAAGAAGAAAGGATTTATTTGCTTTTCTATCATGTGGAGTGAAGACAGGAAGGACCTGCATCAGAGAAATGTAGGATGAGCCACGTCCAAAGTACAGCACATGTGGGCAGAACAAAGAAGGAGAAGAGCAGAGCGATGGGAAGTGGAGCTCCTCGGGGTAAGCTCGAGGAGGCTGTGACACCACTGGGAGTCACCTCAGGGCTGCACTGCAGAGGTTACAGCCTGATCGCGCTGGGAGGGAGCCAGGCAGTGATGTCACACAAACGTCTCCGTCTTTGGGGGAGACGCTCTAAATACTCAGTTCTGTGCCTGTGCATGGTAGACACCCAGATGCATTCACAGAAGAAAGAAGAAAGAGTTATAAAGGAAATACCTCCTGTAAGGGCACACCTCATTTCTCCATCACTGCTAGTATTTTCAGTAGGACAGAAGTGATCAATTTGGGTTCTAGCCTCATCAGTGTTTAAGATTCGGGGAAAAAATTTGAAAATACTGTAATTCCAAATTAGATATTACACATGAGCCTTACATTTCATTTCTTTCTTGGTCTTAGCCAAGCCTTGGTAGAACACACTGTTGTCATAATCATGATTGATTCATGCATCTTTGTATAAATTTACATTCTAAGTGATGCATACCATGGCTCTCAAGCTGGAAAGCACCTATATGAATTATACATCCTATGTTGCTCTACAAGTCGCAGGACTATGCTTAGGCACTTTCCTCGTATAGATACAGCTTTAGTTCTGTATTTTCATGACTATATTATATTATCTAAAAATCACGCAATTCAGCTACTCATTGCCTCCAATTCTAGCTGGGGATCCTGTAGATAACAGAGATATAGAAAGTACAATTCCTGGGTCTTTATATAACTTTTTTTTTAGTAGAATTTGACTTTTTAAAAAAATATATTTTCCTACCTTTTAAAATGAGACCATAAAAATATTTTCTTGGGTATTGTTTTAAAAATTTCAGAAGTTTCCCTTTTGCATTAGTAAATATACTCATTAATAATTGATTTTCATGCCATTCTGCTACCACCACAGGTCACTGCTGAGGCTGGGACACGTATTTTATCAAAATGAGCATTTTTATTCTTGCAGTACTGGTTTCCTATGATGAATGTAACAAAACATCATAAATTAGATGGTTTAGAATAGGAGAAATGCAACCTCAGTTGCCCAGGCTAGAGAACTGATTCAAGCGCCCTTCAGGCCAGGGTCCCTCTGAAACCAGGGCAGCAAAGAGCGGACTGCCCTGCCCCGAGGCTGGTGCTGCTGGCTATCTTCGGCTGTGCTCAGGAGCATGCCAGCACGGGACTCTGCGCGGCCACCTGGCCAGCGTCTCCCATCTGCCTCTTCTCTCCTTATCTACCAGGACGCTGTCACACCAGATGAAGGGCTTAACCTGGCAACCTCAGCCTAGCAAACAGTCTGTGCTAGACTTTTCTGATCAGTAGGTTATGTGTATTTCAAATAAGTGTGTATTTATACATGAAATAAAATATTTTCAAAAAGCAAATGTTATGAATTCCACTTAGACAAATGACTAATTCAACGAAAATACCTGTTCATATTTTGAAATGTTTTCCCATGTTTGATTAAAATCTCTCTTATAATTTGCAGTCCAAAAATAAAAATATAAATAGCAAACCATATTTAATGTGGAAGATACCATGGACACCTACAACTTGACCTCTTCAGATTTTACATTTTATCCATTTTATTTTTTTAACTTGTAAAAATAAAAATAGTGACACAAAAAATTAGAAACAATACAAGAGTTCACTAAACAGAATAATAGGAATCAACAATAGCATCAGTATTATATGATGCTATCTTTAAATTAGTTGTTCATATTACCATATATAAATGTATAAGATTCATTAAAAGAAAAAAAAATAACGAGTTATAAGAAATTCAAAAGAAGAAAAAAGTCAAAGAAAAACAAATTAAGCATTTACTATTCCTTTCACAAGACCAGCAGAATTTAACTATTCAATATCCAAACTATTCTGCATATATATATGTTTTCCCCCTTCTTTCATTTGTCCTTTTCCTCATCCCAGTTTTTCCTTCCCACTGAGCAATTCCTTTTCCTTTCACAGCATCTGTTGTACCTTTTGGATTTTCATTAGTCTTTCTGGTGCTCACACTAGTGAGATAGTACATTGTTTGCAGTTGTGGATCTGATTTATTTCACTTACCAATACAGTCTCTAGTTGCATCCACTTATCTACAAAAGCCTCAATTTTATTTTTTTAATGGCTGAATAATACCAAATTGTGTAAAAATGCCATATCTTTTTCATCCATTCTTCAGTTGATGGGCATTGGGGTTGTTTCCAAGATTTGCTATGACAAATTGCGCTGCTATAATCATGGATGCACATGTATCACAGTGATATGACGATTTCAGTTCTTTTGGAAAAACACCTAGGAGGGGAAGAGCTGGCTGGAATGGAGCCTCCAATTCTAGTGTTTTGAGGAATCTCCACACTGGTTTCCATAATGATTGCACCAGCCTGTACTTGCAAAAGCAGGTGGAGAAGTGCTCCTCTGTCCCCGCAGCCTCGCCAGCATCTGTCACTGGCTGGCTTCCTGAAGACAGCACTCTCTGACATAAGATGGTGGCTCAGCAACGCTTTAATTTGAATATCTCAAATGACCAGTGTTGTTCAACATGTTGTTCATATATTTATTTGCCATTTGTATCTCTTCGTTTGTGAGGTGTATATTCATCTAAGATGAACGTTTTTGGTATTTGAATTTTGGAGGCCTGAGTTATTTTAATTATAGGAGTCTTTTGTCTGATGGAGAGGCTGCAAGAATTGTCTCTCACTTCATGTCCTCCCACCGGGTGCTTTCTTTTCATGTACAGAAACTTTTCAAAAGCATGAGACCCCAATTATTGATTCTTTGAAATATCTCCTGTGCAGTTTGATTTTTGTTCATAAACTCTTTACTTACCCCAGTGTACTCTAAGGCTTCTACCTATGTTGTCTTGTGTTTCAGTTTTAATAAGTAAATATTTGATCCATTTTGACTGTAGTTTTGTGCAAGGTGATAGGCATGGGTCTATTTTAGGCATCAGCATTGCTGTGTGGGGTTCAATGTGTTTTCCACCTCATTAAGAAGAGGAGGGCAGCCTGCAGCTCAAGAAGGATCTGATGATGGCGAGTGTAGGCTGAAGATCTGCCTGGCTTTCTCGACCATGGATTGAGGCAGGGCAGTGCTCTGCAAGGCTCCCACAGGTTCCTGTGGTACTCAGGACTCCCTGGTGGTCCTCAGGATGAGGAGGGGTGGGGCTGGCATTTGGAAGCCTGGTGGGGCTGGGCTAGGGCTGCTGAGTCTTCCTGACAGTCTTCAGGATGGTGTGGGGGGGCAATCCTGTGATAAACTAAATTTCAAATAAATTCACATTTTTAGATCAGGAGAGGCAAGACTATGGCATACCCTTTCTGTGGAATAAGATTTGATGTTGACTTAGTTTAGTGGGAAACATGCTCATAAGTCACTGCTGAGTTGAATGAAATATTTTTTTCTGCATCTTTTTGATGAGTCTATTTTTCTTGTTGAAAATGCACTGAAAGAATTTTGATAATAATTGATGATTTCTATCTATGCTGGCTCACATTTATACTTAAATTTGGTTGCAATAGAGTAGTGGCTGAGGAATGTTTTTGGAGATTAAAAGCTGGGGTTAGAGGCTTTTTGTGAGGCTAAAACCCCAAGTAGTCAGTTGAAGCAAATATGCCTGTCTAGAAGCACAGTGGGAATCCTGAGTATGTGACCGAAATGATACAACAGAACCCAAAGCATCGGCATGTCACATCAGGACTTGAAACTGATAACAGTATGACAAAATATATTGAGAAGCTAGAAGACATTTAAAAAATTATAGATATAAAAATGATGAGCTTTTCAAGAGACTAAAAGTTACCACTTTTGCACAGCTGGTCCTCTAAGTCGCTTCCTTATCTGATCACACATTACAAGTGACAGCTGAGGAGATTCAAAGGCTGGAAGACAGTGATTCTGTGCCTTCAGCCCCAATGTTGAACTCACTGCTGAGACCAATGGGAAAGGGTGCCCACGGTAGCAGTCACCCCGCCTTGTCCAGTTCACCAACAGTGCAGGAGAAGGGGACCCCAGCTGCTCCACTTTGTGAAGCATCATCCATGGTGTTGGGGAACTGGAGCTGGACAAAGGACTTGTGAAGAAAATAGAGCTCAACACCAAAGGCAAACCTTATCCTGACTGCTCTTTCCTGTTGCTAGACATGCATGACAGAGACTCTTGCCAGCAGGACCACATTGTTGGACCTTACAGTCACCCAGTTGCAACTCCATCTGGTACAATGAACTCCTATTCCAATGATACTCTTGCATATAAAAACTCCCATGACAGGATCATCATTGTTTAGGACAAGGATGAGAGGGGGGCCAGCCAGGCAGCAGCCACCATGTGAATGTGGGGCTTCGAGAACCCCTTCATGCTTTCTGGAGGTCTAAGTCTTAGCTCAGAAATTCCCAGAAGGATGGATTACTGGATTCCTGGCAGCATGTCACGAGCAGACCCTTCCTCCTCATTCTGCCCAGAAACGATCCAGTCCCAAACTGCCACCCACACCAGCTGAGAACAAATGGAGATTTACCCCAGAAGATCTAAAAAAAGATAAAATATTTTATCTTTAAAAGATAAAATACATTTAAAAAAAAAAGATTATTGTGATGATCCCTCTTGTTTGAGTGTATATCCTGCAGATAATGCTAGCCAGATGAACCAAACTAGCTCCTGGGGAGGAGATTCCGAGGGACCTGGTGCCCGAAGCAGTCCAGACTTGCCTACTGGGGGCCCTGCCACCCACTCCAGCCCTCACTCCTAGGGCAGTGGTCACCTGCATGGCAAGCCCTGGAAGGAAAGACGCTGCCTCATTTAGTCAGATAAATGTTTCCCCTCTGTTTGGAATGCCTGGGGGAAAATTTTGGTTGCTATAACTTCCAATATTGTGTGTAGATTATTTGTCTCTGCTTCTTTATTTAAAATTAGGCTTACTCAAGGTTTCCAGGCTCATGCTTATATCTTTAAGAGTGACTCAGTGGTAATGTAAGCACTTCCAGCTGTGAGGTTCCGGGATCAATGCCTGACATCGCAAGTACAAAGAAAACAAAGCTTATGGCACCAAATTTTAAAGATGCTGTGAGTGTATGAGCCAACATGGTCACTTTTATAAGCAGCTGTTTCTATCACATTCAAGCCAAATACAAAATTTAAATGTTGCTTAAAATGTAAATGGTTCCAAAGATGGTTAAGATAAAATATTTATTTTAAAGCTCATTTATTTCTACAGTCCCTCTAATATCAATGCTAGCATTTTTGTGTAACTCTGGAACTTAAACACCCAGCATTTATGTTTTTAAATGGGAAGGTGGTGTCCGTATAAGCCGGAGGTAAGGAAGCACGTGGAAGTTCAGGCGTGCACCAGCAATGTTGATACAGGCTTCTTGCTGCAATCTCTTTTCCCTTCTCCAGCATTATTTCAGGAGAAAATGCCTTCTTCTTAAGTCTCTGTGGCATGGAGCAGAGCTTTGTAGTCACTGAAGCCACAGCAATTCACAGAGCCACAGGACTCAGCACTGTCTTACTTTCCCCCAGGTATCATTTTATTTTCTAATAATTCTTAATAGGTTAAGACAAGTAGTTTCATTTTCTTCTTTAAATTTTTTCAATAGACTTTACTTTTTAGAATTTTATTTTATATATATATATATATATATATATATATATATATATATATATATATATATATATATATATATATATTTAGTGGAACTCAGGGCCTTGCGCTAGCCAAGCAAGCGCTTATTCTCCTGAGCCATCTCCCCAGCCCCTTTTAAAAAATGTTAATACCTTTGTTTAAAAGATAGTTGTTTAAGGGCCAATGAAATAGCTCAGTGGGCTACGTACCTGTTTAGGCATGTGCAGAGACGGGGCTCCATCCCTGGCACTGCGGCGGGGACAGCACCACTCCTGGCACACTGATCCAGCCCTCGAGACCAGACAAGATGGTGCACATCTGTAACCCCAGCACTGGGGAGGCTGGGACAGGAGGATAACTACGAGTCCGAGATGAGTAGTTCGACCCTATACTGAATACATTAAAAAAAAAAAAAAAAAGATTATTGTGATGATCCCTCTTGTTTGAGTGTATAATTTCATGATTGTGAGAGAGACAATTCTGGAGGAAACTATAACCTTAGGAGAGCAGGAAAACCCATGAGAGGTGCACTTACTCGGGAGCTAAGGCAGGAGAAGCGCCCTGCACTTCGCCACTCAGAAGTAGATCAGGGACACTGTCTCAAGAACATAAACAAACAAATAAATGAACTCATTCTTTTATCTATAACTTTTCTACAGTTTCAAGAGCAGATAGACATGAGGGCCAGCCAGAGAGCTCAGTGGACTAAAGCACCTGCTTAGGCAGAGCTCAGTGGCTGGGGTTTGATTCCCGGCATGCCATGCCAGCCCTGCCCCAGGAGTGCACTGAGATGGCAGTTGAGACTGGGCATGGTGGTGCATGTCTGTAATCCCAGCACTTGGAGGCTGAAAATAGGAAGATCACTGTGAGTTGGATCTTAATCCCGGAAGGCTGGGCTTAAGGAATCACACCCTGTAGAAATTATACTAAATTCAAGAAAAAAGAAAAAAGAGCAGATGCCAATTTTTGTGATGCTCATTCATGGATTACATAGTCTGGGAGGAAAAAAAACATCAAAATTAGTAACCATGATGCACAGACGCAGGACACAGTGGTGCGGGGAGAGGACTTTGCTGAATGTAGGCCAGGAAATGTGTCTTGTGGACACGAAGCAGCTAGAGAAGGATCCAGGATGCGTGGGCTTCCCATGGTCAGGCACTTCAAGCTGCAGCTCCCAATCCCCAAGCAGGAGCTGGCGCAGCAGGTCTGCATTTGGTACAGACAGTGAGAATGGGAGAAAAAGAAGCCTGGGCCTTAGAGCCATGCAACAGCCACAGCCCACAAGCCACCGGCAAGGGCAGGGAAGGGGATCCCAAGCTGTGGTGAGGACCTGGCTCTTAGGCAACAGGTGGTGAGTCAGCTCACTTTCCTCAGATCTGATCAACTTCAAATGCATGCTGAAGCCAGAGCTCTGGGGGGGCCCAGCCTGCAGCCGGGCGGCCTGCACCCTGGAGCTGCATGTGTGTGGAGCAGCCCTGAGCACAGCGCAACCTCCCAGCACCAGGCTCCGAGCAGGAAAACGAACAAAGAATGTTTCTTCCTAGGGTTTGTTGAGTGGCTTACCTAGTTCAGATAAGAGCAGAATATTTGCACAGCATTTTTATTCAAGCATTTACAAAGTCATTTTACTATTACTATATTTCTATTTCATGGTAATATTACAATGCTTCCTTTTCATGTATTTGTATTATAAGACTGCTTAGTGTGAGAACTTACACTTGGTGACTCCTGTGTCATTTATTTAGGGGCACCCATGCAAAGCAATGGAGACAGATCCCACGGTGCTGCGAGGTGTCAACTTCCAGCATCAGGAGGAAGAGACTCCGCATTTCCCCACTTCTGCACCCGGCCGACCACCCACACAGCCTTTCCTCACTACCACTCCCTGACAGAATGAAGGAGGCGATGGAGGAAGGCGCCTCTGCCTCTTCACCCGCACCTTGGGAACTGTCTGCTGGCATCAGGCGCAGACCCCACAGCCACCTGCCGCAGACACACGCAGGAGGCCTCGACCTTCGAGCGCACCTCTCGGTCCCCAATGCACAGACAGCCCTTCACGTCCTACCCCTGATGTTGCAGGCGGCCGCTGTACATCGTCGTGTGAATCCCTACACAATTTTATATCTCGTGATAATCTGCTTCGCTAATGAGCACTAACTAATAGAGTACGTTGTCCTAAGGTTTTATTTTACCACACTTCCAGTGTTTCGTCACATTTCCCCAGATGCCTATTATAAAGAAAATAATCACTTTTCTTTCTCTTTCTCTCCTCCATCTCTCAGTATAGAGTCATTTGTTTCATGAGATAATGCAAAATTCTGAAACACAGATAGGACTTGCTCTGACGCTTTTCGTTAGCAGCATGCATGTGTGTACAGAGCGTTACATTCCTTGCGGGCACTGGTACGTGGATACCACACTTCTTTGCCTTGTTTCATTTGTCCTTGCTGCACCTTCCCTCTTGTGATCCCCTTCTGAGAAAGTTCCACTTTCCTGGTTTAATTTGCTCTTCATTTACACTTGGGTCTTCAGATAAGAAGAACCATGTGATAGTAACGCTTGTGTGTCTAATTGGGTTCACTTAAGATTCTGGTATCAAGGTGCGTCCACTTTCCTACAAATGACTCAGTTGATTCTTGACAGTTTCCTTTAAAGTAGTAAACTGAAACAATACAGACAGAGGGAGAGGAGAGATAGAGAAGGAAATGGACATACAGACAGAGACAGAGACACAGGGCCTTGATTCCTATGCCGGCCACAGTACAGCCATCTGTAAATGCTCTTTATAATGCAGCACATGAGTCTGAGGTGGAGCCGCTGCTCCTGCCAGAGCTCTCCTTCCCTGCTTCCCTGAGCACATCCCTGGGGAGGAGCAGTGAGGGCCGTGGAGGGCAGCCGGGCCCAGCGAAGCACGGAACGAGCCAGCCAACCCTCCTCCACGGAAAGTCTCAGCTCTTTATAACATTCGTTTTTGGAATTCTCAATGATACTAAAAAGTTTTCAATCTAATTTGAGTTTGTCTTTAGTCTCATCTTAATCATTGATTACAATTTTTAAACAGTAGTTCTACAAATCTGTGTGAGGATATCAAACTTCACAGAAATCTTTAATAGGATTTGATCTTAATATGTTAAAAAGCCCTACTTTATTCTACAGGACTATCATAAGTAAAGCTGTAATTTCTTCTCTAGTTTAAAGATTAGAAACAGAGGTATTAAGAGATTAACTAGTCTACCTAAATTCAGACTTCTAGGAGGACAAAGCTGGTTTCACAGTCATTGTTTGGCTTACACAACCTACACAATTTAACACTTCCTTCAAGGGAATTGACTTGGTAAAGAAATTAGTTATCAACCTAGGCAAGTATCGTCAAGCTCCACAGGAGAGAAGAGAGAGGACAACACAGTGGATCTACTGCTACTATATCCTCAATTATCAGCTGTTGTCTTATCCCAAGCTGTCATTTTCACAATATTTTTTTTCAATTTTTGCAGAACCGGGGATTGTTTGCTTGCAAGCAATTCTACTGAGCCATCTCTCCAGCCCCTTCACAATTGATTTTGAAATAAGTTAATTGCATTTTATGAAGAGCTGAGTCATCCATATTAGAAACAACCACTGAAACCTGATAATTTTTGTTAATTAAAAGAAGCGCTATAAGTAAAACCAGAATATGAGGAGGGATGTCAGAGTTAGCAGTCACCTCTAAGGGGAGATCTATGTCACCAAACACCAAAAACTGTGCTGTAATTTAATACTTTAAGGAAAAATTAGAAGGATGAATCATTTCATCGGTGTTAGATTTCCTAGATACACAACAGAATATAATAGCGAAGTGACTCCCTGCGGTCCATGCAGATGCCATGGGAGTGGAGCTATTAATGAACTCAGCCAGCGAGAATAGGCTCCATCCCAAGTCACCTTAGCTTAGAATGGGGAGAAAAACAGCCAGAAAGGGAAAGCCCTGGGTCAAGAGTGTTCTGAGAGGTATGACGTCACGTCCACTTCCTTGTCTATGTCTTCAAGCAGTTATACATTTCCAGGGATTCGGTTTTGCGTCCGTAAAAAGTGTACAAAGTAGAACTGAGAAATGGAGCTGTGTGCACTGAGGACATGGCTGCAAGGATCTTGGGCCCACGGAGTAGTGTTTCCTGAGATTGCAGTTTCCCTTTCCTCTCTTATTTCCAACCTGAGAGAACACTGGACACCTTCAGGTGACTTTGGAGTCTCAGTGGCCAGAATGCACCCAGTAGCAACTAAATCAAGATGTAGGGTTCTATAAATCAGTGTTCAAATCCATTGAGTTTGAAAGCCACCTCCAGGTGAGTGTCCCCAGCTTCAGGCTGCATCTTGAGCCAGTGGGACAAAATGTGTCACTGCTGCTGGCTGGAGGGCTGCTAAGGCCCGAATTTACCACGACGCGGGGATGCAAAGCTCCTGGAAAAGTTGGTCACACTGAAAGGACATGGCTTTGCTGCTGGGCTGGGCAGCTTGCTGCCTGTTTGCGGCCGGCCAGAGTCCTCGAAGCATGGGGCTGGTAGCAGAGCATATGGGGCAAAGGCAAGCCCAGCTCTGTGCCATCCCCTGGGTCTCCCTAGGGCCATCCTCTTTTGTCAATGTGAAGCTCTCTGCCCAGCGCTGCTGCCCTGTGAAGTCAAGGCCCCAGATGCACTCTCCAGGACAGGTGGGTGGGAAGTTGGCGCTTCAGGAGCTGTCCTGAAAAGCTCTGTGCCTTTGTTCTACTTTAATTACAACTCTCTGCCCTCCTCCCAGCCACCCCCCATCACAATAGAAGAGCTACAGCTGTCTTTGAAAAGCTTTTCCAAATAAACGTGTTTTCTTTTCCCTCAAATATTGTGTTCTGTGACATTTTAAAAATATTATTTTGGAGAGACCTGCCAGAGACATCACGGCCGACTCCGCCATCCTCCTCCATCCCGCCCGTGCCCCCCACCCCCACCCCAGAGACCGGCCAGAGATAGCGCGGACGACTCCACCATCCTCCTCGATCCTGCCCATGCTGCCCAGCCAGAGACCGGCCTGAGACAGCGGCTGACTCCAGCTGTCTCCTGGATCCCGCCCCAAGCTCTCCCAGTGAGTGGGAATTTGCACGACTCACCAGGCTTCCCAGATCAGTGAGAGTGTGGTGAGTCTGAGGGAGAGCCATTGGCTTCTTCCCACGTGCGCTACACGGATCCCTGCCCCTAAGACCTTCAAGTCAGTGACTGGCCTGAAACCTCAGGACCCACTAATCAGCACTTCACTGGATCCCCTGCCCTAAAACCCGCTGAATGGGTGGGAATTTCCCCAACTCTCTGGGCAGCAAAGTTCAGTGAGTGTAGAACTCCAGGCCCGGTGTGCCCCAGAGACATTTCCCAGGGATTCCCTGAACCCCCACCCCCTGTGGCCCGGTGAGAGCTCCAGGCACACCATGCCAGAGAAACATTTCCAGGTGATTATGGGTCCCACCACATAGCCCCAGACCCAGTGCAGGTCGGCCTGCAGTGAGAACTCCAAGCCTGCCACTCCGAAGGGACATTTCTCAGCAATCCTCGGTCCCACGCCACAGACGGAAAACCAACACAGAATGGCCTGTGAATGAGGGCTCCAGGCCCACTGCACCAGAGGGACCTTTCCCAGCCTTCTCGGGTTACAGCCTGTAGACCCGGACCCAGCACAGGCTGGTCGACACAGTACAGCCTACTCAGTGAATAAGATCATCCACTATCCTTTTGGGGGCCCAGAAGACCCACCAAAGCCCAGGCCCACCCATATGAGGAATGACCTGCCTGACACAGGAGGGCTGACCCCGGGAACCAACAGAGGGGAACCAAAGGAGCTGCAGCAAAAAAGGAACTGAGCTGGGCATGGTGGCGCATGCTTGTAATCCCAGCACTCCGGAGGCTGAGGCAGGAGGATTGTTGTGAGTTCGAGACCAGCCTGAGCTACAAAGTGAGC
>PVKA01036831.1:0-21460 GCA_004027165.1 Ctenomys sociabilis
AAAATTTAACAAACATTAACATTATTAGACATAATTCAATGCTGGTAACACATGTGTTTCTGAATGTTGAGATTTTTAATTAATATAATAGGCATATATTTGGAAAGATCTTTTAAATTAAATGAGCCTCAGAGCTAGAGATCATCTTACTAATCATGCCTTATTTGACTAGAAAGGAAACTGAAGCAGTAAGATTTTTTTAGATATATAAATCCCTTAATGACAATGTTTGCTTAGCACATAAGATAAATTTCAATGATAACAAATTTAGTGATAGAAGAACACACTTTTATTCCACCAGAATTAATATACTCATATTTTTACAGTGACATCTATGTGGCCCATGATTTATTTCCAACCACTCTGTGAACATAGATCATTTGGTTGACCACTTACCAACTCTGAAATGCTCTCTAATAATTAAATGTCACTTCCATTGTAAAATAGCAAACATTATTAGTTTTTTTTTAACTGAGAACACTTGTACATTAGTGCCAGATAGTTGATAAAGTCACCCCAGTGGCTATTTTTTGCAAACAACAACAATTTATATTCCATTTTATGTTTATTGAAAAGTAGAGGAAAAAAACTGTGTATTGCTAGAGTTGTTTGTAGAGAATATCTGTATCCTCAAATTGAGATACAAAGAATGCAATTCATTCTTGTTTCTGACCTTACTACTTTAAACAATTTCATTTTTAATTTAAAAAAAGGCTAGAAGAAAACACATAAATTTAAACTCTGTGGCATATCTAGAGCATTCTGCTTTAATAAAACCCAATTTGCAATGTTTAGTCCTAGGTTTGTCAACACATAGGACAGGTGTCATTCAATTAATATATACAAGGTAAAGACTCATGTATTAGTTTATGTGCTACATAAGCACTTATTCAATTTCTGCAATATGTAGCACATTTTGTTTGAAACTAAGTTTCAAATTGCTCAAATTAAGTTGTGTGTCCTAGAGTTTATACTTGAGCTCATTTGTCTTTTTATTGTTTGCTGGATTTTATTGAAGGAATAGACATATTTTACTTACCCAGCTCTGATTTAAAAGGAAGTCCAAGTTTCTAAGAGGTTATACATGCTTGTCTTAAATTATAGCATTTCATAGATTCACCATTACTGGTTATTATAATGAACTCTAGGTAATTATTTGAGTCTATAGCAAGTAATTATCAGATTTAACTTCTAAATCTTTGTACCATTTAAATCATTGTGGGGTTCAGGTTCACGTAAATTTCTCCAGGGAAATAAATATACCTTTAAGATGGTTAGCATCTCTGCTGAAGTTCTACAGACATTTGAGTATCATAGGTCTGAGGTTAGCTAAATAAAATTGAGTGCCTATAAGTAGAGTGAGCCAAGCTCTAAAGTGCTTGTTTCTCTTGAATAAAATGATTGCTGGATACTAGCTTATTTCATGCAGAACGAAAAAGAATTTTTTATTTAATTATCTTTCTCAGATTGCAATTCATACATAGTTCTGAACAAGTGTACCTGATGTATCTAAAATTGACTTATGTTCATATAAGTAATGTTCTTTTGACATTTTTTTTCAATTTATAACTGGCATCATAAAATTCACCAGCTTAAAATATATATCTCAAAATTTTTTTAGTATGTGCACAAAATTATGTAACCATTTCCACTGTCTAATTACCAGGTACTCCTGTTCCCTGTACCATTGGCCCTAATAATCAATGTCTGCTGTTTCCTTATATATATTTACTTATTCTGGACAATTCACATAAATAGAATCATAGGATATACATTTCTTATAGCTGACTTCTTTGATTGAGTGCAATATATTCATTTGATACAATCTATTCAGTGTCCACTCCTACTGTACCATGCATCAATAATTGCTTCTTTTATTATTGGATTCCATTTCGTTTTTGATGGACATTTGATTTGTTTCCAGTCTTTGGCTATTATGACATTGAATGGTATTATTTGCTTTAATATATAACTTTCATTAGGCATTTAATTTTTTTTTTTCTTGAGAGCAGGCAACAAAAGTAAACTTTTTTAGTAACATGGTGCCTATGGCTTCAACATTATAAGAACAGAAAGATTGCTTCTTGAGTGGCTGCAATAGTTAAATTCTCACCAGTAAAAACATTAAGGCTCAAATCTGTTCTTGTACTCATAAGGGATTATTTTCCATCTTGGTCACTATATCCTTCTAATCATGTGAAGTGCCTTGCAATATGGCTTTGATTTTTAGTATTCAATACTCTTTTGCTTTTATATTTCCTAAGAATTTGTCTAATCATTAGGATAATAATGAATTGAATCCCTTTTCTAGCTGAATTAAATTAAATGTGAACTTTAAACAGATAAAAAATCTTGAAATCTTAGCTATTTATCATATTCTGCTCTTTTTGTATTTTGCTATATATACATATATAACATTTACATAGCATATAGTATACATACACACAGAGTATATATGTATATACGCAGCATATATATACACATATATATATTCCCATTCTCTTCATTTTTTTTTGATAAATTAATATATTGTAAACTGTTTTCATAACGTTTTGGTATTGTACAAGGTGCATACATGATATTATATCTACAGATATTATTTTAGCAGATATCTCTTATCAGTGAATTAAGAGTGTAGCTGCTTACTTTTCTTTTTTTATACCTGAATTATATCAAAAATTCAATAATTATTTTCCTAGTGGATGACCATAGTACTAGAAGCCAACATAATATTCTGTCCAACCACCATTAGTGCAGATCTTGCCTCTCATAGAATTATGTAGAAGCACAGTGTTATCTATCCCAACTGTACTGCCTATACACACACATCATGATTTTTTCTTCTTCATTTTTGTGAATAATAAATTAGCTAATAGCATGGGGGAATTCATATATTGTTTTTACAAGTGTGGATTTGTGTCTTGGAGTACCTTTTGATGTTGATTTCATAGGAAATATTTCTCTATGGCAGAATTGTTTTATATGCTTCTTAATTTTCAAAAACAATAAAGGCAACTGTGGAACTTAACATTGGAGCCTGCTGCATATGCTTGCTGCCCTAGATCTGAAACACCTGTAGTGTCGAAGAAGCTTCTGTGCAAGCAATAACCCACAGAGTTGTTTTCAATATTCTGAGTACAGAGAGCAGGTGTTCATTTTTCAGGAATAAAATAAAGTCACAATCTACTAGTTAACTACTAATGCAGAATAAATATACTTTCACACACACATTTCAATTTGTTTCTCTATTTAATTTGCAGTCTTTGCTAGAATGCCCAGCCTTTGAAGATAAACTGTATCTGACCTAATGGATACCTCACTCTTTATCTATTGATGCCAACTAATATCTGCTACACTAAAAGCATGGAATATTACTGACTTTCTCTCTCTCTCTCTCTCTCTCTCTCTCTCTCTCTATATATATATATATATATATATATATATATATATATATATATTTCATGTTTACTTTATGAAAACAAACAATATACCCACTTCATAAATCATGATCTTTGAAGACTAAAACAGCCAATCAAGGAGATTTATAAGGGTAATTGATTCAATGACACCTTTAGGAATAGAAAAAATTGGGCTAAAAAGTAAAACAAATTTAAAAAGCATTGTACCATACAGTTTACCATCATATTTGACAGTCTTTGTGGGAAGGGTTACAGCTGATGAACTGTATGGAAATCCATGTAATATTGAGCTTATTATGATAGCTAACACTTATTGGTCATTTTTGTATAGTGGCATTTTGTAGATATATTGTATTATAAATTCTTTTAATTCTCAAAACAATCCTATAAATATGGACTATGAAGCTTTATACTTTTGGTTAATAGACATAATGAATCCTTTAACTAATTTACACGTTGAAAAAAAAAGATAAAAAAGAAAAAAAAGAGATAGAGTCAGGTCAACCTGCAAAACTTTTCCTTTCAAGAGGAACAACTGAACAAAAGCACTAACCTCCTATACTTTCTAAAATCTTAATGAAAATAAAGGCAATGTGAATGTTTAAAAATCTGTAACATAATTTGGGAAGGGGTTATCTAGAAAAACAGAGATATCCTTGAGAGTATCTGGAGGGCAGACACATATAGGAGTTTAACAGAGTCTTCATAGGAGAGACCACTGCCCAGAAAACTCCCAGCAGAAGTAAAGATGTGTATTAGTCATTTTGATGTCATTGGGACAAAATACCTGACACTCACAAATTAAAAGAAGAGAGATTTATTTGCATTCATTGTTTGAATGGATTCATGAAACCAAGGCAGAGATAACTTGATGGAAGAGCTGGGAGGAAGGCAGTTGCTCAACTCATGGTGGCCAGGGCAGAAGGGAGGAGCCTGTCACAAGAGCACCTGCTTCTAGCTCATGTCCTCAGCAATCTCACTTTGCCAACTCTCAACGCACTATCAGATACGATTAATTTGTTGATCTTCCTTCCTTCCTTCCTTCCTTCCTTCCTTCCTTCCTTCCTTCCTTCCTTCCTTCCTTCTTTCTTTCTTTCTTTCTTTCTTTCTTTCTTTCTTTCTTTCTTTCTTTCTTTCTTGTATTTTAGAGAAAGGTCTACAGGGTGTTCTGGGTCTCACTATTAGATCAGACTCATAGTGATTCTCCTGTTTACAGCCTCCCAAGTGCTGGGATTACAGGTGCACACCACCATGCCCAGAGTCAATTGCTATTTCAGTGCACCCTGACAGTGGGCTGGCACTAGAGGCCCAGGGATCGAACCCCTGTTCCCTGCACCTGAATTCGTTAATGAATATAGCAATCTAATCATCTTTTTAAAGCCCCACCTCTGGACAGATGAGACATGGGGAAGATATAGTATCTCTAAGCCATAAACCATTAAGTCCTATACTTTTTCTGTGTCACAGAAACACAGAGCCCAGGATTTGGATATTAGAGTTGAAGAACAGCACGGTAAGAATGCAGTCAGGCTGACACTTGAGAGGCAATCTGTAGAACCATGCAGGGTTTGCCGTCTCCTTTGTCTTCACTGTTACAGAGTAACTACAGGATCTACTATTCTAGGTAAATTAGAATTATTGAAAATTGCAAGGTGTTTTTCTCTGGAGAAATCTAGACTCAAGGTTGGAGGCCCACATATTAGGGTAAAGATCCTTTAATTCAGCTCTGAAAGTGTAGAAGAGTCTGTTCTCATTAAAACAAAAGAAAAGGATTGGGGAGATAGCTCAGTAGAATAAGGGCTTGCCTGGCAAGCATAAGGGCCTGAGTTCAATCACCTGTTCTGCCAAAAAAAAAAAAAAGAAAGAAAGAAAAAACACACCAAATAAATAAGTAAAACAAAAGCAAGATTGCACTTGCTTGTCTTGTACACAGGGTTCATGTTTAAAGAAGTGAATTCTGAAATTCTGTTAAGAAAGTTTAAAATAATTATGAAAATTATCTAGCATAGTTCTTCAATCATAAATGTGGTTTGATAAACAGGGTTACCAGACAGTTGAGAAAAACAGTAAAAAGTAGAAGGACCAGGACCAGTCAGCTGGCAGGATGAATCAGGAAGAAAAAGTATTACATGAGATTTAAGTAAAGACCTAACGATGTACAACCAAACAATTAAGATCCAGATAGTGACAGAAAGAAGACATGGGACAGAAGATCAGTCCAGAGAACTGAATATTCACCTAATGCTGAGAAATCAGAGAAGCAATAATGAAGGGAAGGGGAGTTTGTACTTTCCCAGTGTGGAAGACAAGACTCTGTTGTCTGGAGAAATGGAAAGATGCGCACAAGTAAACATGTGCCAGTGAAGCACGTCAGGAGTTCAAGGACAAAAAGGCCTTCCAGAGTGCTTCCTGAGGGCAAATAAAAACACAACAGGTCATCTCTAAAGGAATGAAGATCGGATACCTCGCTGGCAGTCCTATACGCTGCAAGTAAATTCAAGAAGTCCTCAAAATTTAGGAGGAAAATTGCTTACTATCTACATATTTCATCCATTATTAACCAAGTCCAAGGATAAAGTAGAAATTAGTTTTGCCACATATAAGAACTATAACTGTTTAATGCCTGAGATCCTTCTGTTTGAAAGGATATCCTCATGATACCCTCCAGAAAAAATGAAAAAGAATTCAAAATAATAAAAAAGATATTGGATCTAATTAACAGTAGTATTTATTGGTGTATCAAAATAAGGAACTACTAGGTTATAGCTACGCAACAATCCTAGAAGTTAAATAATTTTAATTAGAAAATGATTACAAAACTTTCCAATAAAAATAAAACA
Source organism: Ctenomys sociabilis (assembly GCA_004027165.1). Lineage (NCBI taxonomy): Eukaryota > Metazoa > Chordata > Mammalia > Rodentia > Ctenomyidae > Ctenomys > Ctenomys sociabilis. The sequence goes on from PVKA01036831.1 coordinate 6,260, forward strand.
TTATTCAGGTGCATGATTAACAAATTATGCTGTCAGAAAGTTTATAAGTAATCATATACTTTATCTCTCTTAAGAAAAATCAATTGTAAACCCAAGGAAAGAAAACAAATGTACATAAGAATTATGCAATAGAAGCATGGTATAATTTGAACAAGTGATTAGTGATAGAAAATATACAATTGTACTGTTTAAAACTTCATGAAAGAGTGCTATGAATGTGATATACAATATTTACTCATGCTACTAGTAATGTTGGTTTTCAGTTTTAGACTAGATATTCAAAATATTAAATATTGAACTGCTACAAATATAAGGAAGTAAGTTTTACATTTGGTAATGTAATAATAATAGTTTTGGACAATAGTGCTCCTAAAGATCAGTATACAGATGCAATTTCTTTTGTAGACATAATCACTTGAACTTATTGGAAGTAGAAATAATAACTTAAAGTTGCAAAAGCACCACACTGAGATATCGCAGCATCCGAGCTAGAATGGATTGTACCAAAGAGAACAACAAGTGCTGATGAGGCTGTGGGAAAAGTGTATCCTTACACGCTGACGATGGGAATGTACATTAGGATAGCCATTTGGAAACGGTGCAAATATTCCTCAAAAACTGAAGAACAGAACTGCAATGTGACTGAGGCATCCCTCTCCAGAGTACGCGGCTAGAGGAAATGAAATAAGTATGACAAAGATGCAGCTGTATTCTTATGCTCATTGTCACTTGTCATAAAAGCTTATAAAGGGAAATAATATGTAACCACGAGTTGATGAATAGATAAAGAGAATGTGGCAGGTATACACAACGGGATGTTATTCAGCCACAACAACAACAAAAAATGAAGTTCTATCTTTTGTGTAAACCTAGGTGGACCTGGAAATCATTACTCTGAGTGGAATAAACATGGACTAGGGAAGGTGACCTCCACCACATGTGGCATCTGAAAGTGTTTCTCTGAGGTAGGTGGAGAATAGAGCAGTGATTACAGGTGCTGGGGGCAGTGGAAGTTGGGGAACTAGGGAAAGGATGATAAGTAGGTGATTCATTGCAGTTAGAGAGCAGGAAGTGCTGGTGTACTATTTCACAGTAAGTTGTCCAGAGACAACAATAATCTATTGTATTTAAGAAAAAACTTCAAGGAAGTATTTTGAAACTTTTCGCTATAAAGAGATAAATACTTGAGGAACTAGGTATGTTTAACCCAATTTAAAGCAACACAATATATACTTGTGTAGAGACATCATATTACCACAAAAACATATATAATTTTAATTTATATATCAATTGAAAAAATTAATTTAAAATTAAAATAAGGTTATAAAAATAATCCAGTGAAGAGTCAAAAGTTACAAGATGATTGTATACACTTAGAATAAGAAAAAGGGACTCATATTGTAAGTTTGAAGAATTCTTATGTTTTATATAAAGATTATAGTGACTAAAGTGGGTAAAAATTTGTAAATAAGGTATATCACTAAAAAACATGGTTTTATCTCTTTAAATAAGCAAAAGCAGTGAAGAAGGTTGCCATGAGAAAGGGGAGCAAAGACATCTGGGAGATTTACGTCATCCCATGCACTGCATATTTTGTGCTTTTATTGTTTGATTTGGATTTTACCATACATTTAAAATAATTCTATAATATTTTTGTTAGAAAAAAGTAAGTGTATTCTTTCAGCTTTAACAGTTCTGAGCATAAGTTTCTTAGATACATTGCCAGTCAGGTGACATATACCAAGACATCATATTTTTTCTTTAAAATATTTATTTTTGGCTAGAAAGAAACAATGCAGAATTAACCACAAGTAAAACCCATTTTGCATGCACCAGAAGATATCATTACATAATATACTGAATATTATTGCCATTGAATATTAAAAAACTTCTGAGAACAGATAGGATTATCCGATAAAGTCAAACATGTAGTTATGTAGCATCAAAACAATCTACTCGTACTGAGATGTTTTCTCCTGTAACGTGGGCAGCAGCAGGGAAAGCCCAAAGCAGCTCCATTAATCTTCTCCATATTCATTTGTATCATGAGCATCTGGAATGAGGCTCAACCACAGTGCATGCTGGAGCACTACAAAGGCAGAGAAGGAAGAGACATGAAAGTCTGCCTGGTTCAGATAACTGAGAAACCAGATGACTTTGAAGGCTTTCCTTTTCCTCCTGTGTAGCAGTTTAATGAGCCATTTGTAGTACCTAATAAAGATGTGCCTCTGGAGATTCAAGGGCTTGTAAGTCCAGATCACTAGCAAAATGTTTTTTGCTTTGTTTTGTTTTGTATTTTTTTTTTTTTTTTGTTATTTTGAGACAGGGTCTCACTATGCAGTTCAGACTGGCCTTGAGCTCACTGTGTAGTCCTATCCAGTCTCGAACTCACAGTGACCTTCCTGTCTTGGCCTCCCAAGTGCTGGGATTACAAGCATGTGCCATCACACCTGGCCTACTAGCAAAATTTTTATATCAAATAATAATTTATTATGAAGAAATGTGTGACATATTAAACAACATTTCCATCAAACCCTACTTGCTGATAATTTAAATTACTGATAGTTTAAGAACAGGAGTCGTGAATTGAACTGCAGTATTACACAATCTAAGTTACTTTGTTCAATAGCTGTGGTCCATGTGATTTCTGCTGAGGGGTAAAGCTTTTATACGTGAATATGTTTATGATGATAAACTAACAAAGGCACACCATATGTGGCCACTTTTTGGTAGATCCCCAATTCCTCTGTACAGTCTTAGGCTGTACTGGAACTATATATAGTGATATTTTTAAGCTTACTGTTCATTCTTAATCATAATATGTCCCCTATGTTAAACACTGAAGATTTGTTGCCTTCTTTACTGAGCAATGGAGATTGATGTACATTCTTTTAACAGATATAAATGGACATATATGCCTTTAAAAGTAGGAAGAAATGCTTATTATTTCTTAATATTTGCTATAAGATAGAAACAATATTCTTTGTGACTTTGGATGCTAAATGCGGATGTTCATTTTACTTACTGGCACCTGACCTCTTTCTCAGTGCTGTGTTTGGAAGCCAGGAGCTCACGGACACAAGGCGTTCTCGCGTTGAGCTACACCCCAGCCTGACATTCTGGTTCTTATTCAGTGATCCAGCTATGAACAGCAATTCATTTTAAAGATAAGGTTAGTATTGTCTTTTCTAAATTCAAATACTTGGCCTTCTAGTATGGTTAAAAATACACAAACATTCAATCAAACGTTCTCTTTAAAGGTCATCAGAAGATTGCACAATACATTTAAACTCTACCATTTTTGGTACCAAAAAATCCCTGTTTTAGTCACTAAAAGTACATGCGAAATTAAAATGCGTAAATTAGACATATGCAGCCATTTCTAATTTTCTAGAGGTTTAAAGCTTCCTAAATAAGGGCTGGGCGTGGTGGCACATGCCTGTAATCCCAGTACTCGAGAGGCTGAGGCAGGAGGATTGTTATGAGTTCAAGATCAGCCTGAGCTACAAAGTGAGCTTAAAGGCCAGCCTGAACTGCATAGTGAGACCCTGTCTCAAAAAGACAAAAAAAAAAAAAAAAAAAAAAGCTTCCTAAATATTGTGAAACTTGTCACATGATTTTCCCATCAAAATTTAGCTAAGGGAAAATCTTGAGCCTGCACTCCCTAAAGAAATCCAGTAAGTGTTTACCTGAGTGTTATGTCTAATTCTAAACATGTGCTCTGGATAAGAGTAATTCATTGGCTTTTCATCATATATATTTCATAAAAATAAAATGTTTGGTAAATATTAGGAAAATGAAGTTGATGAGAAAGCCTTAACATAATCATTTTCTAATTTACTCAGCGAATCACCTACAGTCTCTTATTTCTAAGAGCTAATGATAAGAATCTGTAAGAAAATTTGCAGTCAAATAAACATAAGAATCATGGAGTTAATAACTCATATTGAATTACAATTCAGTTTTAGAGGGAAAAGGCAAAGCACTTAGAGGGCAAAGACAGGTGGTTGTTTTCTCGCTGTGATTCTCATGGAAAGGATTAAACTCCCTGCTGCTAGTCTGGACAGGCATGCACATGGCAGAGACCGTAGCCTGATCTTGACAACTCCCTGGGACTTCCTAGTTGCTACGTTTATTTTGAGTAACGTCAAACAATGCAACCTGAAGTCTGTTTCACTTGGTCTCTTCTTCCTAAGTTCAGTCTTCTTTATTGACCCTGAATCATTTGATATGCCAGCCTAGTTCCTCTTACCACCCAAACAAAGAATCCTGTAACTACTGTGAAGGTTTGTTTGGTTCCAGAAAACAAAGGGATGTCCAGAAAGGGACCTGATAACCAGAAACTATAATTATGATGCATATCATAAATCAGAAGTCAGGCTGTACTGGAACTATATATAGTGATATTTTTAAGCTTACTGTTCATTCTTAATCATCATATGTCTCCTATGTTAAACACTGGAAGTGAAACAAATTACAAATACCTTAAGACAACAAATACAAGATGACCTATGATAAGTGTACTTTAAGTTAACCCTAAGCTTTCCTTATTAGTTAACAATGAAAGGGTGGCATTATTTTATCAAAAATAAAAAGCCTTATATTAGTAGCTCATAAATAGAGCTTCAGGTATTGCTGAACACCATGGGGGCACCAAAGGAGAGTAGAAAACATGATGCCTTTTATTTATATAGCAGAGGAATCAGGAGCACAAGTGGAAGGGACTCAGAAAGTGCTCAAAAATCCCTGATTAATGATCTAAAATTTTGGAATGAGAGGAAATTGGACACATAACTTGAGTTCAATGAATGGAGTTTTTTTTGTTTTTTTTTTCCCAACTATGACTCATATAATAAGGCTGGTGACTCAGTCCCTGACTGTTTGCTAACCTCAAATCACACCTGTGCATCTATTACTGAATTTAGCAATGCTGGGGCATTATGTACCCAAGAATGTAAAGGTTTCTGGCAGAGAGTGCTTTCCTCCCTGAAGGTCAAAGCAGGTACTGATGCAGTGAGAGATCACTCCGGTGCCCCCAACATCAAGCCCCTTCTGCATCTCCGCTTGCGTCCAGGTGAGCAAGCTACCTTTATGATTCCAAAATAGGCATGTTACGAAGACTTTATCAAGTCAGTCTTACCGATGACCTTTGGAGTTAGCTTTGTACCTGAAAGCCAAGCATTTCCTGGAATGCAAACTTCCAAGAAAAACCTCACTGGATCAGTTGACCTCTACTGTCCTTCACTGTGATTCTTCATCAACTTAATTCAGATCCATCAACTTGTATTAAGCGTTACCTCTGTCCAAGAGGCTTTGGTGATGCTTAACAGAATATCAATGAGGAAAATAGAAATTATTAGAAAAACTAATCAATGTGAGCAGTGATTAAATTTGAAGTAATGAGTTTGAGATCCCTGCTAGAATGGGTTGTTTTCAGGTAAATTGAGATTCACATCATTTTCTCATTTGATAATCACTGAAATCCTAGTGTGTGTTTAAAATAATCTTTGGTCATATTTTGAGAATATAATTTAAAGACATAGTAGAAAAAATTTATTTTCAAATATTTGAAGATATTAATGACTAATGACCACTAATAACTAAAATATTAATCTGAAATTTTATTAATAGGATATATGAAAAGGGTTAGGGTAGGCATAGATCTCACAAACTCTTACTCCATCAGCACAAATTGGCAACATGAAGAAACATTAATTAAAATCTGAAATGAACAAGAAAGGTAAATTGAAGTACAAAATCCAATACAAGAACCCATGAGCACAAACTAGTTGAAAAGCCAACGTAAAAGGAAAACAAAAGTTGAGATTTCTTACCATTGCATAGATTGCTATTAAGTTTTAATTTTGAATCACCTAAAGTAGTACACATTATATTTAATATATACTACCAAAAGAACCGAAGACTTCTGTACATTGTAGGAGAGAATAATCAGAAAGATGAAGTAAGGAATAAACCCTGGGAATGTAAGTTTTCCAGGAAAATTATCATCCTAGACAGATAGAGATTTTCCAATTAAGTATTCTATGTCTCTATGGATGATCTCTAAATTATTCACTCTTTAAAAAGAAAGAAAATACTAAAATATTTTTAATTTTTCAAGAGTTCTAAAATGAAAATTGAGAAAAGAAAAAGGACTCAGATCAAACACTAATAGTTTGAATAGCAATGTTCTTATATTTATTAGAGAAGTAAAAGTTTTAACAAAGTGAAAAAATCAATGACATAGCCTATACCCATCAGATAACTGCAATTTCAGGGAAAATGGCCCCCAGCCAAGCTCATGGTCACTCTGGGGTCACAGCTGGGATGTGCTTACCTGGAGCAAACACTGCTAGCATCATGAATTGGCAAAAGCACTTCGGCAGCAATTTTGAAAAAATTCTAGAAGTCCAATGTGGATGAGCATGAGAGTAAGAAACCCCGGAGGAAGGTCTTACTCAGCAGAACGCTTCAGATTGGCTTCAGTTTTAGGAAGCCCAGCAGGCATCATGGAGAAGCTAAGAAAGTGCTCCCTGTCATAGTGGAGGCCACTGACCACTGTAAAATATACTGAGAGCCTCTCCACAACAAAATCCTACTTGCCAAGGGAAACGCTATATTTTTATTTATTTATTGTATTTAGGACAGGATGTAAAGGGTCTCATTGCATAGATTGGATTTGTAGTGATCACGTGGATCTGATTTATTTCACTTCCCAATGTAGTCTCTAGCTGCACCCATTTATATACAAAAGCCTCAAATTCATATTTTTGTAGCTTAATCATACTCCATTGTATAAAAATACCACATCTTTTTTATCTGTTCCTCAATTGATGGGCATTCGGACTGTTTCCAAGATCTAGCTATGAAAATTTGTGCTGCATGCTATAAACATGGGTGCACATATATCACTGTGGTATGATGGTTTCATTTGTTTTGAAAAAGGAGGGCAATAGCTGGCTTTGAGGGGACTCCACGCCGATTTCCATGACGGCTGTACCACAGTGCTCCTCCACCAGCAGTGGACGGGTGCTCCTTCTTCCCCACAGCCGCTCCAACATTTGCTGGTGGCTGACTCATTATGGCAGTCACTCTCCTGCCACAAGATGATGTCTCGCCATTGTTTTAATTTTCATCTCATGAATGACCCATAACGATGTTGAATATTTTGTAATAGATTTATTTGCCATTTTTATCTCTTCATCTGTGAAGTGCAGATTTATCTCAGGTGCCCATTTTTGGATTGGCTCTTTAAATTTTGAAGGCCTGATTTTTTGAAATTTTTTATATGCTCCAGTTAGGACCCCTTTTTCTTATGGGCAGTCTGCTATCATTATCTCCCACTTTAAGGGTTTTCTTTTTACTCCGTGGGTGATTTCTTATGACATTCAGAAACTTTTCAACAATATGAGATCCCAGTTGTTGATGCTTAAGTATTTTCCATGTAGTTTGTTTTTTGTTCATGAACTCTTTTTTTTTTTTTTTTTTTTTTTTTTTTTTTTTTTTTTTTTTTTTTTTTTTTTTTTTTTTTTTTTTTTTTTTTTTTTTTCAGAACCAGGATTGAATTCAGGCCCTTGAACTTGCCAGGGAAGCTCTTACTCCACTGAGTCATCTCCCCGGCTCCTTGAACTCTTTACTTACACCTATGTCCTTAAGATTTCTACCTTAGTTTTCTTCCAGAAGATTCAGTGTTTCAGTTTTAATGTTTAAATCTTTGATCCATTTTGAATATAGTTTTGTGCATGGTGATAGGCATGGGTCCATTCCAGCACCATTCATTAAATAGGCCATCCTTCTTCCAATGAACGCGTTTCACCCCTTTGTCTAAGCTAAGGTGGCTGAGTGTGCTTGTAGTGATGTCTACATCTTCTGATCTGTTCCATTGAATCTCAGGTCTTTTTTTTGCCAAAATCATGCTGATTTTGTCATAGTAGCTTTGTAATACAATTTCAAGTCAGGAATTGTGACATCTCCTGCCTTTCCTCTACTGCCAGGATTGCTTTTGCTATTCTAAGTCTCTTTTGGTTCCAGATGAATTTTAGGGATGATTTTTCTAGATGTGTGAGGTATACTAATGGTATTTTAATTGGGATTTCATTGAATCTGTATAAAAATCTTGAAAGTATGGCCACTTTTACAATGTTGATTCTTCCTACCCAGAAGCAAGGAGTATATTTCCATTTAGTGAAAAACCTCTTCAATCTTTTCTCAGCATACTACACTTTTTGCTACATAAATTTCTTACTTCCTTCATGAGATTAATTCCTAAGTATTTCAGTTTTGGGGTGTGGCTGTGTAAGCCATGGTTTCCATAATTTCTCTCTCAGTGCATCCACTGTATATGCATAGAAATTCTATTGATATTTGAATGTTGACCACGCATCCTGCTATGATACTGAAACTGCTTATTAAACCTGTAAGTCTCATAGTGGAGTTTCGGGGTGTTCTTGGTACAGAATCATGTCATCCTCAAATAATGAGAATTGCACTTCTTCCTTTCCAATCATTATTGCTTTTATTTCTTTCTCTTGTCTAATTGTTCTGGCTGATGTTTCCCAAACATTATCGAACAGGAGTGGTGACAGTGTGTATCCTTGTCTTGTTCCTTATTTTTAAATGAAAGCTTTCAATTTTTGTCTATAAGTATAATTTTTGCTGTTCATTTGTCAAAGATGGCTTTTGTCAGGATGTTGTAAAGAAAATCTTTTCTAAGTTTCTGTAGTGCTTTATCATGAATGAGTGTTGGACTTTGTCGAAAGCTTTTTCTGCATCTATTGAGATGAACATGTGGTTTTTGTCTTCAGTTCTGTTGATGTGGTGTATTACACTTGTGGTTTTGTGTATATTCAATCAAACCTGCATTCCTGGGATGTATCCCACTTGGTAGTGATGTGTAATGTCCTTGAAGTTTCTCCATATTCAATACTAATATTTTAAGGGTTTTTTCTTATATGATCATTAGGGAGATTGGCTTGTAGTTCTCTTTTGGCTAGGTCCTTCTCTGGTTTTGGTATTAGAGTAGTAGTTTCCTGTTTAATGAGCTTGGGAGAATTTCTTCTCTTTCAATTTCATTGAAGAATCTGAAAGGAGTTGGCATTAGTCTTCCTTAATTTTTTTTTATAGAATTCCACTATGAATGCATCATGACTGGGCTTTTATTTCTTGGCAGTTATTTGATTACATTTTCAGTTTCATTGCCTGATTTTGGGCTATTCAGAAATTTCACATCTTCCTGATTTAGCTTTGGTATCCCATATGTATCTAGGAATCTGTCCATTTCTTCTGTATTTTCCATTCTGTGAGAGTAAAGATTTTGGAAATAAGTCTTAATTTCTATAGAATCTATAGTGATTTTGTCCTTTTCATTCCTCATTGCATTCATTTGAATTTTTCTTTCCTTTTTTAAATGAAGTTGGGTACAGGTTTATCAATTTGATTCTTTTAAAAAACCAACTTTTTGCCCATTGATTCTTTTTATTGTTTTCTTTATCTCCATTATTCTGACCTTTATGATTTCTTACCTTCTTTGGGATTTTGGCTTGAGTTGCTCTTCATTTCTAGGAGCTTGAGGTGCAGCATTAGATTGTTTTCTTTGGACTTGTTTTGTTTTTTTGATATGCAAATTTATCAGTATAAATTTACCTTGTAAAGCATCTTTCACTGCATCCCATTAGTTTTGGTAAGTTGAATTTTTGTTAGATTGTAAATATTGTTTAATTTCTTCTTTAATTTCATCTCTGATGCATTGATTGTTCAGGAGGGTATTATTTAGTCTCCATGTGCTTATAGATTATTGCTGTTTCTTTTGTCAACAATTTCCAGTATCATTACACTGTCATCAGATAACATGCGTGGGACGGGGCAGGGGATATGGCTCAGTGGAATAAGTGCGTTCCTGGCCAGTGCAAGGGCCTGAGTTATTCCCCAGTTCTGAAAAAAAAAGATAATATGCATGGAATAATTTGCATCCTTTGCATTTACATAAGCATGTTCTCTGTGTTAGAATATTCACATGCATCTGAAACATGTGTATTCTGACATAGATGAAACACTTGGTAAATGTCTACTAAGTCCATTTCTTTACAAGTTCAGTTTAGTTCTGTTATCTATTTACTATTTTTGCATGGTTGGTCTATCTCTTTGTGTTAATGGGTTGTTAAAGTCCCCCAATACTATTATGTTATTGCTCATTAGGTTGTTCGAGTATGCTAGGATTTGCCTTATAGAATTGTATAGTTGGGTGCTCTTACATTGGATGCATATGGACTTATAATTGCTATTTCTTCCTCTTGGGGTCTTCCCCTGACACACATATATTGACCTCTTGCCTTTTACTCACACTTGTTTTGAAGTTGATGTTGTCAGCAACCAGAATAGCTACTCCTGCTTTTTTCACAGCTCCTGTTGCATGGAGTATTATTTTCCATCCTTTGACATTCAGCCTATTAATTCTTTTTGAGTTAAACATGTTTCTTGTATGCAACATATTGTTGAATTTTTTTTGTTAATCCACTCTGCCAGTCTACTTCTTTTGATTGGTGAATTGAGGCTATTTAAATTCATAGTTATAACTGATATTACTGGCTTATTTTTGTCGTGGTGTTTTCCACTATAGGATCCCTACCTTATCCCTTTGCTTAGTTGCTTGCTCTGCTTGGTTGTGCTGTTGTTGAAGTTGTGGTCATCTTTATTTCTAAAATATCTGTCAGCATTCTTTGTAGGGTTGGTTTGATTGTCATGAATTTCTTCAGTTATTCTTTGTCATGGAAGTATCTAATCTCTCCATTAAATCTGATAGATAGTTTTGCAGCATACATCAATCTGGGTTCCAAGTTGTTTTCTTTTAGGGCCTAAAATATCTCACTCCAAGCTCTTCTTGATTTGATGGTCTGCATTGAGAAATTTGCCATTATTCTCAAGGGCTTTCCATTATAGGTGATATGCTTATTCTCTCCAATATTCTGTTCTTTTGATCAATTTCTTGGGTCTTGATTATGTGTCTAGGTGACAATTTATTTTGATTATGGCTAGGCTGAGTTCTATTTGCATCAGTTATCTGTATATTGCATTCTTTTTCCATGCTTGGAAAATTTTCTACTATTTATGTAAGCACATTTTTATGTCTTTTGTGTTATCTCCAGCTGTTTTGTTCATTTCTATTAGTCTTATTTTTCTTTGCATCATCTTACAGCTATTGCATTGTTATTTCCTGGTTTCTCTTTGTTTTTAAAAGATATTTATTTTCATGTCCACTAGCTGCCAAGTTATTTCCAGGGTCTAATCTTCTACCTTCTGTTTCCTTCAAGCAATTTTGCCAGCTTTGAATGCTCTTCAGGGTGGCATAGGGTGGCTGGATTCAGAAAACTCCAGAATTAGTGCTGAAGGGCCTGGGATAGCCTACTGAGTCTCTCCTTAGATCATCAGGGTGATCAGGGGCTACCAAGCTCAGCAAGCTCCAGGGGGACAGCTGGTATGGCATGGGCTAGGGCTGCTGAGTCTGTTCGGTGGCCTTCTGGTTAAGGAGTGTCACCTAGAATCAGCACACACCTGTGGGAAGGCCAGGGTGAGGCAGAAATATATTTTGTAAACTTCATGGCAATCATTGACTTTTTAAAAAAGTATGATCAGTTTCTTTACTAAAAGCAAATAAAATTCAATCATGAAAGCTTTAATTAGAAGGAGAGAATGCAGGAAAAGGATGGATTGAAAGAAATATGAATATAAAAGTTAAGAACAGGATGTGTTCCTTCAAATATATCAATATTACTCTAAATGTAAATGATCTAAATGCATTTGTTGAAAAATAGAAATTGTCAAGGCATTTTTAAAAAAAGAATCTAAACAGATTTAATTGCATTTTGTGTATAAAAATGCATTGAATATGAAGAATCAGAATAGTTACAAATAAAATATAAAGTTATACCATGCCAGCAGTAGCAAAAGGAAAGCTAGGGTAAGTCTATTAATTTTTGACAAAGTAGACTTTTGAACAAACTTATCAGGGATAAAGAAGTTTATTACATGTTGATAATGATCTATTTTCCAAGGTGTCATAATAATTTTAAACATGTCTGTACTCGGCAACAGAAAAATCAATACACTTTGCCAAAGACTTACAGATTTGAAAATAGAAATAGATAAGTTCACTTTCATAGTTACAGCCTTCACTACTCCCTTTCAATGACTAATCGATCAGAGAGGCAGAAAAATCAGTGAGGTTGTGTTGGAACTGAGCAGCATCACCAGTGACCCAGACAGGCAGACAACACTAAACAGCAGCACACTAAATATTTTGCCAGCTCTCATATGAAACGTTCACCCTGACAGCTTACATTCTTGACCACAAAACACATCCTCGCAAAATTATACAGCAGAAATTAGATGAAGTATTACCTTAATGAAAGTAACTTGAATTCAGCAATAGAAAAATAACTCGAAAATCCCCGAATGTTTGGTAATTCGGCAACACATTTCCCCATCTCTAAACACGTGGATCAAAAAGAACTACTACACCATTTCTGGCCCTGCCATGGTGGAAGTGTGGCGAGCTGGTTTGACTCCAAAATTTGTGTGCTTCCTGGGCAGATCTGACTGTAGTCCCACCCACTTTGATTTGCTTGGGCACTCACTAACATTGCTTCTGGATTACCAGAAGAGACCGAGGCTGTGGTGGAGGAAGGGGCCATCCCAGCTCTCATTTTCCCTCTTGGTGTCTCCCTGCGCTCACATCAGAGAGCGAGCTGCCCGGGCCCTGAGTTACACTATAAGTGATGGTTCAGTTTTCTGAGACTTGGTTATCAAATGTGGTGCAAATAACCCACTCTTGGCTCTTGCAGCCCCTGATATGCCATCTTTAGCAGACAGTTACTGACCTCACTTTACCTGGACTCTTTCCAACCTTTGCAAAAACAAGAATATTGTGCCCCCACTCACTGCTGTTGAGCCAATTCTCCTGCTTTGGTCCATCTTCTGCATCACAGTGATTTTGAAGTATTAGCTGATGCCTGCTGGGTTATTTCCTACCTCACCAATAGTCCAAATGAACCCATTAAAATGATCATACAAAGGGGATTGGAGCCCCATCTGGTGTGTTTAGTTTCATAAAAATGAATGAATAACTTAGGAACATCGTTAACTGAATGAGTTTTAACCAAGTGCAAAAGAGTTGAAATTAATCTCTCCGAATGTGTCCAGATTCAGGGATGGAGATCCGTGGAAGAGACAGAGATGAAGTTAGGGAGGGAAGGTGTCAAAAACAATCAAGGTACACGTATATATGTACCAATGCCCCAAAATAATTGTAGTCATTATGTGTCAGGAACATAAACTAATAAAAAGCAGAGTGGATTAATAAGAAACACTGAAATATTCAAGGAACTTCACAGATAAATGCCCCACAGTTAAAGCACACAGCTCGATTCTCCATCTGATTGGTTTGCTTCCTCCTTGGAGCGGGTTGCTGAGATTGGCAGGCTGCCTGCAGAGACGCTGGGCTTGAGTCACGAGTCACAGAAGTGGCTGGTTTATTATCTACAGGTTTTCTACATCTGTGTCCCATTCTTTATCAAGGAAGCCTGGCTGGATTTTAGATTTGAGTTCTTGTTGCTCTGATTTTAAAAATTATTTAATTGACAAAATTAATCTAAATTAATTTTAAAATTAATTTAAAACATTTAATTGACAAATAACAGCACATAATTATAAGGGACGGTGATATATTCCGATACATGTATACACTGTGAAATGATTCAACCTGACTGACAGAATACTACCTGCCTGCTTATCTTTTTGTGGTGAGAGCATATAAAAAGGACTATTTCAATATTTTTGAATTTTATAGTGTACTATCACTAAGCCTGGTCACCTGGCTGTGCGGTAAGTCTTTAAAATGTATGCCTCTGACCCAACTGAAAACCTGTAGCCTTTAGTCAACATATGCTCTTTCCCCAGCCTCAGTTAGGGTATCCAACTCACTACTGTCTAGTTCTGTGGGTTTGACTTGTTTGATTTCTTGTATGAGTGAGGGAATGCCAGACTGTCCTTTTCATTTTCTTTTTTTTTTAAGGGAAGGGTCTACGGGGATTTGAGGGTCTCACTAGTAGATCAGACTCGTAGTTCTCCTGTTTACAGTCTCCCCAGTCCTAGGGTTCTGGGCGCCTGCCACCACTCTCAGTCTCAATCATCATCTCAGTAGGCCCTGGGGAGTGGGCCTGCCCGGGATCAAACCCCCAGCCCCTGCACCTGTTCGCAGGCACTTCAATGTGCTGAGCTGTCTGGCTGGCCCCCATATCGTCTTTCTGTGTCTGACTTTTTAACTTACAGCGATATCCAGGTTCTATGTTGTAACAAATGACAAAATGACAAAATGCCATTTTTAAAGGCTAGACAGTATTTGAATGTATGAACATATTACATGTTCTTTATCTCTTGGTGGACAATTAGGTGGTTTTCATATTTTGGCTCTTTCAAATAATGCTTTGATGAAATGGGAGTGGAAATATCTATTTAATGTACTGATTTCAATTCTTTTGATCATTTATCTAGATTGTTGGGTCATCCGCTAATTCTGTTTTTGTTTGGAGGAACTCACATCATTTTTTTTAATAGCAGCTCTGCTAACTTACAGCATAATCAATATCTTGCTATTCTTCATAAAAATTAAACATATAAAATGTGATTATATTACATAGCTTCAGAATTTATGGCATTTCCCCTGCTGAATGCGAAGTATGAGCTCCTTAACTTTAATCTAGCATTTGTGTGTCCTTTCTTATAACACACTGTTGGTGAATTCCTTTTTAATCAAAATATTTCTTTTCCATATAAATTCAAGCATATGCTACCCTTCCACAAGACAGTAATGAGATGACAAAAAATGTAGAAATCACTTGAGGTTGTATTATAGAGTATTTTAAGCATAAAATTTTAATTCTTATGTTTTCCAGCTGTCTGCTGTGTTTTGTGCTCAAGCAAGAAGGAAAATATCTGTCTCTGCCAATGTATTGTGGTGCGTTCATCTCCTTTCACAGAAACCTCTAAGGATTTCCTAATTAGAAGGACTTACAGGAAATATCAAACATTCTAAAGAACTGATGTGCTCTAATTAAGGTCTTAGCAATTGAGCAAATTAACCTTTATAAGAAAGTTTCTAAGCAATTGAAGGAATTATAGGAAATAAGGAAATGAAGAAGAAAGACAGTT